>JBBHKE010002163.1:0-19918 GCA_037447655.1 Zygnema cylindricum | reverse complement strand
CGGATTAAAAATCTGAATATTGTGTACGGAGAAAAAAAGGTTTTAAGTGGCAACAAATCATAGTTCAAAAGTAGGTGAAAGTAGGCCCATACAATATGCCTATTGTATGCAAAACATACAATATGACCTTAAGACCCATATTGTATTCGTACCTATTCAGACCAATTAAAACATTCGGACCAAAAATTGGACCAATTAAATCATTCGGACCAGAAAATTTTATTTACACCGTCAGATTTGGACGATCGGACGGTCGCTGATCAAAGTAGCGATCTAAGAATATCACATGAAAAGCCCATAACACAACTTACGATAAAGGCGCCGACCAAAGACCTACCATAAAAACGCCTACTTTTGAACTATGCAAAAATACATTTATCCTAATAACTTAATAAGCGATACCGGGTGTACTGTATATGTACTGTATAACTCTGAGGCATAATTGTTCATAGCGATTAGTGCAAACGTTTCAATCGCAACGAATTATACGTAATGAACGCATTGAATCTTTTGAACAAATCGTAAAAAATCGTTAATGGATTTAATCCATACAATTCCGTATACTTAAAACAAAAAAAAATTACATATAGCGCAGTTTGTAAGTCTTCCGTTAAATGAGCGTAAAAAATTATAATTATTTGGATAAATATGACAGTTGATGAAAGTTTCTGACATTTCTTCATCAACTGGAAGCGGAAAATGTAAATTAGTCTACGCTAGATCTCTATCGCACCCATGTTCGAACGTCCATAAGGGCACATTTTTATCAATTTCCGTGATTTTGAGGTTTCGTTTTCAATATTTCATGGCGGCTTCTTTCAAAAAGGTTTAAAGAAAACGCCCGTACAATTTTCAAACTTACCGCGCGAAAATAGTGTGACGTTTCAACGTCTCTTTTCGAAAATGTCCGTACATTTTTGATGAAGAGACGTACAAGTTCCGTGATATTTCTGTTCAGTTCACTGAACAGAAAGTACCAATAACTACGACGTATCTTTTCCTCGAATTCCGTACATTTCCGTAAAAAAACCGTACATATTACGGAAATATTGTACTTTTCCCGTAAATTGTGAGTTTCAGTTTACAGTAGACATTTTTTTGCGATTTTCAAAATCGTCACGAATTATACGTTTCAATCGAAAAATTTGAAAAAATCGCACGTTTTGAACAATACTTCTCTGAGGAGTCCCAATCGTACGCACGGAATTTCAACCCGCAATTGTACGAAAATAAGTACAACGGCCGGTTGAGGCAGTTATGCTTTAATGGACACGCATACGGTTGGTACAAATTATGCATCGTGTACGGACGATACATTTTGAGACGTCCGCGTGGAATTGTGGAAGCAGGAACGAATCAACGGACGGTTTGACACGGAAATGGTACTGAAAATGATGATTCAAAAATCCAAACTGGAAAATGAATCACGATTTCCTTCCGAAAGTTTGAAAACCCATAACGAACTCCGGGATTTGTCTACGCAGCTTGTCACTTCTAGTTGACAAACTAAGGGTGATGTTCCACCATGCGAAAAGTGGCGTAGTTTACAGAAATCCACGACCCTCCGTACTAAATGTCCTATTTTGTTTTTATACGAAAAACAACATTATAGAGAATCTTGCCGATACTCTTCGAAGGTCTTAGAAGTAATAATGGCCGTCGGATGTTCATCTGCGAAGAGTTCGCTTCATTTTTTTTCTGTAACTGTCAACCCACCACGAGGAGGTGGGTTGGCAGATACAGAAAAAAAAAGTTCGTGACACGCTGGACGATTAAGCTACGTGTCATGATGGAAAACCAACGAAAAATCTTAAGATTTGCACATGACACGCGCTTTCCAAAATACAACCGAAAATAAAAACGAAATTTCGTAACATTCTTTCGTCACGCTATTTTCGGTAACTTTTGTTCGTCACCCTATTTCTCTCAAAGGACTTTCGTTATTTTCGAAAACATAAACCCTAAAAAATAAGCTGGCGCACAGATTGGCGTCTGCCAAAAGTATAAAAGTTCTGTCGTATGATCACTTCGTACGCAGGTACATGGTAGAAAAGTGAAGATTTTAAGCATAGTTCACAAGTAGGTGAAAGTAGGCCCATACAATATGCCTATTGTATGCAAAACATACAATATGACCTTAAGACCCATACTGTATTCGGACCTATTCGGACCAATTAAAACAATCGGACCAAAAATTGGACCAATTAAAACATTCGGACCAAAAAAATTATTTACACCGTTAGATTCGGACGATCGGACGATCGCTGATCAAAGTAGCGATTTAAGAATATCACATGAAAAGCCCATAACACAACTTACGATAAAGGCGCCGACCAAATGCCTACCATAAAAATGCCTACTTTTGAACAATGATTTGAAGCTAAGTTTGTCGGTGTTTAAAATCTAAAAGATATTCAATATCGGATCGTAGCTTGCGTGGCACCATTCATTTTACAACACGTACCTTACATACTCTACGTGATGGAACATCGACTCAATCGACCAGGTATGTAGAGTTTGCCGTACTATTACAGAAACGTATGATGGAACTTCACCCTAAGGATCGGCGACTACACCGTGAATCGCTATCAGGGTTAATGTTTTTTTTGCCACTTGAAACATTTTTTATCCGTATACACATGTCGGATTTTGGATGTGACGGCTGCGATTGAAAGGTAGGATTCTTAGCTTCCGATTGGCAGTCTCAAATTAAATATTGGACATGTGTGTATGGAGAAAAGATGTTTTAAGTGGCGAAAATATTGTTAACACCAATAGCGATATATGGTGTACAGTACAACGCTGAGTCTTGCAACTTTGCAATCTTGCAACTTTTTGACCCCACAGGGGGTGCCGAAGGCGTCTACGTCACCCGTATTCTCCGCGCGACCGTATGTTTAGGGTTTAATTTATCTGTTTTTGTTTTTTTTTTATAAAAAACAACCCTAAACACTAAACCCTATTTCGCATACCCGATCCCGCGAGTTGCCGAAGGTCCCACACTTGTATGGAGGCTTGTTCGAAACTCATACTCTACACCGTGCATCGCTGTTAGCGTTCACATATTTTTCATTGCTTAACACATCTTTTCTCCGTACACACTTGTGCTCCGTACACACTTGTCCGACAAGTGTGTACGGAGAAAAGATGTTTTAAGCGGCAAAAAAACATTAACTCTAATAGGGATACACGGTGTACTGTAGTGACAGTTCTGTAGTGGTTAGAAACCACGAACTGTCAGGTTTTGAAGAGTGTAGACATTCTGCGTTGGTCCGTCAAAGTCAAAGTCAAAGCCGATCAATGATTAGCTCAGGTTGAAAACTGATGAACGTAGCCCAGACTTTTAGGCCTGGATGGAACAGTACTGTAGCTTGGGGACAAAGGCTTGTTAGCAGTAACCTAAAGGTTTCTTGTTCATAAAAGTGAGCAAGTAGCCGTACGCCAAGTGCACTAGAAAAACTTAAATGAATGATTCGCCAAGTCGTGCATGTTCTTAAACCACATGATTGCAAAGCACTGGATGAAGTAGTTAACCTTCATCTCCCTACAAACAATATGCACATACTCATTATCGTAGGTATCGCAATTGCAACTGCGAAATGTTTAACGGTAATCGTCAAGAAAGCATGAGTCCCACATGAGCCCACAATGGACACATACAGTATGGACACATCCATTCATTGAGTAAATATAACTGGTCTTGCAATAAATCTCGTTCAGACATACAAATCTGTTTGTGGCACATCAAATACCGTATCAGATGCCATATCACATCTTTTTCTTTGTCAACTTCGACAAAGTTTTCAATCTACCACAAGGTGAGTACTTTACCCCTTACAGGTGTTTTTACAGTTATTTCAAAAGAAAATCGATATGAACCATCGTAAAATATAATATATGTTCTCTAATTTTCTCTATGTTGAGTATATTCAATACAAAGCTTCTTCTTTCTCAATAGGATTCAATACGACTCCAGAATACAATATTTAAATAAGAAAACAACAACGGTCTTCCAGCTTTGCCGGCTTTCATTTACACATCAAGAGGTTATTCATTATACATTCCTCAAAGGTCACCTACCTCAAAAATTAAAACCGTGGGATCCTCATGCTGTAAGTTATGTGACAAAACTAAAGAAAAAATAGCACAATTGCAATCCTACATTCTTCCTTCTCCACCAAAAGAAGAATCAACAGAGCAACAGAAAAATAAAAACATAGAGACATACGACTAAAAAACAAAAACATAGAGACATACAACAAAAAAACATAAACATAGAAACATACAAAAAGTCAGTCTAAGTCAAACATGAGCTAAGTAGACCCTGGAACCTAAGTTCCTGACCAGAGTTCAAATGTGTGAAAACAACTGGAAACACTATATGCGGTATCCTTATACCACACATGTACTGAACGGTATAGTAAACGTATAGTACGGAGTAACCTCAGTTAGGATTTCCCAAGTGCTTCAAACATTTGACTGAACAGCTAGGGAGAGAGGGAGAGGGAGAGGGAGGAGGAGAGGGAGAGGGAGAGGGAAGTTCCTCTAATTGCAGAGCACTCAACCGTCAAACAAAAAAGAGATTCTTCTATTACTCAAAATAGCTGTTTACACGTTTTTTCACCCATATCCCATTCACTTTGTCAGAAGCTTCACATGTGCTTCCCGAATCGCTGCTCGAAGCTCGTCACTGAGACAATCGAGCTCTTCTCGATCCCTAAGCTCCAAATAAGCCGGAGCAACACACTCTACTGCCGCCTCTACCGGTCCCCACTGCCTCCATCGAGATCCTTCTTGTAATACATGTAAAGCATTGCTAAATTTCAACCTTTTTAGAACAAATTCCCAGCAATATTGTTGCAAATTGAGCATCATCCACGACTCGGCCAATTGAGCGAGCTGCATCGCCGCAGAAAAGTGTGTCACATTAGAAAACATTTCTTCTTCCTCTAATTTGTCGTGGGACTCTGAGTCGCAGGCCTGTCTGAAACGCTCGAATGAGAGTCGGCCGGTGTAAAAGAAACGGACCAGTCCCGTAACAGCAACAATAGTAACTTCAGGCACGTAGACCAGTCCAGAAACACTGCCACAGCGCCAAAAAAACAGCAGATTAGCACATAATTCTAGTAGCTTACAAATATAAAGATAAAACCGTTATTGAAGTTATGAACGGACAACACAAACACACATCAATACATGATACTAATAACTACTGGACAACACAAACACAAACATCTGGCACTTTTCAAGGATAATACAGTGGACGATTTCAATGGCATGGAAAATACCATTTTTAAAAGTTTAACCAACAGTTAACCTGAACATGCTTTATCCTTCTACAATACAGAAGATTTAACAAGAATATTCATGTGATAAAGTATAGGATGCGTGAACCAATTTCATCCCAAAGACCATTCCTTTCCATGGATGAAGGGTGGACGCTGAAAAGTCAAAAACATAAGAGATCAAGAAGCTCTTGCCCTTAAAAACGGTCAAGGAATTATGAGTTCAATAGTTCATTAGATACTGTACTTTTAGATTTATATCATTTCATTGATGATACCGTATGCAGTACCTAATCATTCTTACTGTAAGTCTTAGATCTGTAATACATAGTACAATAGTACATACACAAACTGTACTATACATACTAATACTTAGCGTAGCGCTGCGCTTAGTGACTCTTAAACAGGTAAAGCACAATATACTGCTAAAATTTTGGCGCTACGCTACTAACCTGTAGCAAATGAAAAAATATTAAGAGAAAAACAAAACAAATACGCATCACTACCCATTATCAACCTGGTTTCTGCGGTTATCAGTTTTAACGTCTGTATTTACCTGTCACGCATGCCTGAGCGAAATAGTGCCGCCAAATATTCACAACGGGCTTCAAGAACCACTTTGTGCACATGCACATGTGGGCCAAGAAAAGTACAATTAGATTTTTCTCCCTCTTCAATTGACCGAATAACATTCTCCTCCCCTGTATAAAGCACTGCATCTCTGAAAAACAATGTTTTTTACACGTGTGAGCAAAACATACATAATTTCCGTTCATGCCAACGTCACTTTTGCAATTAGCGGTAAATTTTCATCATCTCAAAGTCGAGGCGATTTAAAATGCAATCTGTTTCGCCCAAATTGCTATTCGACAAATGCCTCAATTTAAAAAAAGGAAGCTCTAACTGTTTTTCAAAAGAGACTTTTTGTGATAACAACAACGACCTTAAAGCAAGCCACCACCTTGTGACTCTTAGACTAAAGAAAGACCAAACAAAAGACACCACAAGAGCACTTATTAGAAGACATAACTGTGACAAAGTTTAGAGGTTTTTCAGGTTTTCCAGTGCAGTAGAAAGGAGAAGCTGTACCTGAAAGGCCAGCCTGCAGGTGAAAGAGCTCCAGATAAGTCACAAGGAGCAACACTCGCTCCCCATTCAGGCCTCTCCTTTTGAAGCAGCTTAGTAAGAAGCTGTAGGCCACACTTTCGTGCCAATATAGCAACATCTGTAATATCCCCGTTTGGTACAACTGTAAAGCCGGCATAGACAAACTCCAAAACAGATCGAAAAACATTATAGTTGAAACGTGCAGATACATGGGCAAGTAGAGGACTACTTTGTCCTTCTTTAGTTCCTTTCCAGTCTCTACTAAATTCCTTATCTTTGGTGCTTGCGTTATCTTTATCATTCAGTGGTGTACCTGCTTTAGGGGCTGTCTGACTGCCTTTAGAAACAAAGGCAGAAAGGAGACTGGGACTGCGGGAAGCCAAAATGGGAAGATGAACATAAAGGCGTTCTCCTGTATTGAATTGAAATACCACATCTGCCCTAACTGGATCATTAAAGACTGACTGAATACATTCACCAACTATGCCTGGAAAACCAAATTTGCCTAAAAAAGCTTGAGCTTGTACAGCATTCCAGCGTATACCAGGAGCAAAGGTATCTCTAGCGAGTTCCAGAAGAAGATTCTCAGCATCCTGCAAAAGCTCAACTCTTTCCTTTCGATTTGTTTGAATGTTAAGGGGAGATCTGATAGAAAATAATCCATTCCCAATGTTCCGGTTTTGATCTCCAGCTATCGTGCATTTGCTTGTTTCCTGGGAAATTTCCTTCAAATTTAGCTTATCTGCCTGAGAGCGGAACAGTTCGACCAAAGCCCGAAGAGCAGAAGACAAGACAGAATCTTCTCCTTCCCAATCTTCTACAGGACGCCCAAAATACTCTTGAATTCCGCTACTGTCCTCATCAAAGGTAATACCAATATCTGTCCTCAGAAGCTTTGACAGTTCCATCTCGTCGCTGTCTTCAGAAAAACTGCCACTTTGATTGCCTTTACTAGCTCCGACCTGATCCTTTATTGTGTAAACCAATACCTTCTCAATATCAGCATTTATTAGTTCAATTGAACAGGAGGGTATGGACAGTAAAACGGAAACAGCCATAAGAAGGGCTACATGGGTGGCCTTATCTGCAGGTGTCCCTTTACCACTATTGCTCCTATGGGCTGAAAGTTGTCTAACAAGTGAGGATATCCATCCACTACCGTGTAATAGTACGTGTGGACGTAAAGTCACCTCGAGGGCCTTTCTGGTTTGAACACTTAACGCCTCATTTCGAGACACAATAAAGGCATAGGTAGCCCTACTGATGTTCATGACTTCCTGTGGAGATGCTTCATGGCCAGGTGGAAGTAGAGATAAGGCCTCCTCCTTGGAAACAACATTTGATCCTAATTCCAAGAAGTTGACTGTAGGTGAACAACGATGAAATACTCGGCAAAAAGTTTCACTGCACCCGAGTACCCTCAGATTTCTTCAGAGAGACACACGTAGCACAAAGCTCACAACAAACAAATGTTTGAGCCTGTGCTAAAAGTGGGAATGTTTACAAATGCAGGTTCCACCAGTTCCCATCATAAGAAGCCAAAAGCATTTTTTTAAAAGTGATTACAACTGGTTAAGTGCAGCATGGACAGTTACACTATCATGGACAAGCAAGCATAATTTCTCTTGCGCTCTCTCTCTCTCACTCTCCCTCCCTCCCTCCTTCCTTTGCCCCCTCTCTCTCTCTCTCCTTCTCTTCGAATCACTGCAAATATAGGAGCAAATGAAGCATGCAACTGCACGTGCTTTCCCTTCTCGACCAACTCTCACCACAACAAAGCAGCAACCTTTTCAATCCAAGCCATGTCTGAGACTCCGCGATTCTTGGCGTTTGTGACTCCTTTCGAAGGGGATCTCCTATATTTCGAGCCACTATGAGTTCCAATCCAAGCCATGGCTTCCCATGCCAGCAAACGAAGCCTTGGATTTTGCCGCCCCTCTTTTCCCTCTTTTCCTCCTCCTACTGTTTGTCCTCTGAGGATGTCCACAAGAGCATCAAGCAAATTCATTTCTAGGAAAAACTGATGATGTTCCCCAGGCCATCGAAGCAAAGCACAAATCGCTCCCAAAGCATTTCGGCGCAATAAATCTTGTGTTAATAGGTGTCTAGGTATCAAGGCGTCTGGTTTTTCTGGAGGCTCAGGAAATGTAACCAAAGCTTTAACGCAGGATTTGGCAATCGAGCCCCACTCTTTGGTTTTTTGAAAAACAACTTCAAATTTGGGAGCAGTCTGCAAAGACCAGACATTAAGTATCGTTAGGGCCATCTGAATGCACATAAAAGTGTTAACATGCACTACAAAAAAAGAAAAATGTGTGATCAGAAAAGTGACTACGACTAAATGCAAATAGCAATGAATATCTACAATTGGGAAAATAGCTATTAGTGACGTCTCATGCCATAGTCAGGAGTAATTTCATAGAAGGGACCTGGATACAATAATGCAATGACATGCTATGTTTTAAAATAGGATCACAAGTTCCTGATATTCTTTCTTTTGCTTGGTTCCCGATATTAGTACTTGATGCAATTCACAACCTTGTGACTTGTAAGAAAAACTTTGGCAAACATTTCATTGCAACACGTATCATATCTGGAAGATTGCCCAAACTCATCAGATCAAGTTGACTATATGATGCGTCCATTGCTCTCTTACATCATAGCTATTAACTCTGTACTTTATCAACCTCGTACAAAGATCTACAGCAAAAGCTTATTGATTGTCCATATTCTGATACCGTGCAAATTATAACACAGTAAGGAAAAAAACTTCCCAGCACATTCAATCAGGATAGGACCTGTGGAAGACAAGAGACTCATGCAGGAGCAACAGAACCTCGAAAAACGAGAAGCTCTTGTCAAAGCTTAGGCCACACTGAAAAGTCTCATTGGATCTATTGGATACGGTATAATTGATTATCTAAAAGAAGCGCAAAGAATAAATTTGTGCAATGACCAGTCATTTGCTGATAATAAGCTACAATGACACACCTGTTCTTCATTTAAAAAAACAGGCAACGCCAGAAATTGGGAACCCAATATTTAACAAGTAAATGATTAAGGAAGGCATTTCATGCAGAAATAAATGTCACATAGGCAGGTCTATTTTTGGAAAATCTTGACTCTCCTTGAAACTGCACAGGAAAACCCGTAGTTATGACGAAGCAACACCTAGGCCACAGCGTTGATTATATCAACAAACAACACCAAATTCATTATGAACATCAAATTCAAGGTTTCTTGTAGCCCAAAAGAAAAAAAACCTGATGCTTTTGAAATAGCTCAGTGCCCTCTAGGTGAACATGAAATTCAACCCAACATCCAACATGAAATTCAAGTCTCCAGGATTCCTTTAGTGAGAGCTAAAGTATGCATATAAGCAATCATGAGTGAACTATCTGAACAAAAACATAACATTTACTAGACCATACCCTTGATTTTAGTGTAAGAATAATAAGTGCAAGCTTGAATCAATAACAGACATTGATTAACAACTACTCTCTGCTTTACCCGAAGGAAGACACCTACATCACTACACTGCCCATAGCTATTAGAATAAAAGTGTTAACGCTAATGATTCGATTCACCCCCTCTAATGGGCGGTGTAGTTAGTGGAGATATTACCTTCCTATCAAATCTAAGCATGAAAAAGATTGAGACATTTACCGGCAACAAAGCGAGAAGTTGCAGAGCGGCGTCTTTCACAGCAACGTGTTGGTCCATACCAAGTTTTACTGAAACTGCACGCCATAGATCTGGAACCTTGTTGGCCAGATGAGTGGTTGTCTGGCACTGCCCAACTGCACACAGCGGCTCCATCCACTTAACATTTTGCGCATAACTACAAAGGTATGATGCTGTTCACCTTGACATTGTATAAACCATAGTTCAAATGTGCAGAACATTCGGTAAGTGGTTACCCCGCACCCCATGCATACTATGCGGTATAATACACTTGTACTACAAAGTAACCACACATAGCATTTCCAATTGGTTTCGCACATTTGAACTATGGTACAAACACACATGAGACTTGACGAATATCATACAACATCAAACTTACCCATGGCGGCAGCACACTGCAAGGCAGCCTTTACGATTTCTTCTTCTTTGTTCTCACAGAGGTCCACCACTAGTTCCCACCATCTGAAGTCCCCCTCAATTTGAAGTTTTGCTGCAGACCAACGTAACAAGAGTCCTTCCAAAACTCCTAAAAGGACAGCTGTTGTACTTCCTGCTATACCTCCAGCTGTTCCTCCACCTCCTCCACGCTTTCGCAATTGCTGTCCTATTCTCGTCAAAGGATCCAACTCAGCCAAATTCAACCACATTGTAGAATTCGCTTCCTTCTTGCAAAGTGATCCTTGAACCAAATCTGAAGGCCTCTCCCATATTCGCAACCTATGGAGCATATGCTCCATTGCCTTACCAGCACTTCTGGCAGTAGCTTCATCTGTGGACAGCCAAGGACCCACAACCGACATAAAACATAAGCAATATTAGAAGTGATGGTCAGCAAAACATTCCTGGCATCTATTAATGTCAACAGCCATCTCGTCATACATACATCGATGTCGAAGATAAGTTAATCAGGAAATGAACCAATTGTGTACAACAAAGAAAAATATCCGCAGCGTCTGCAAAATAATGAGCAGATCTGCCAAAAAATGCAATAAACCTAAAAGTAATACTGCCGTATGTTTGGGTATACCTGCATCATCAAGGAGTGTCGAAAGAGGTGGAAGTAGGTGGATGGGTGCCTGACTCCAATGGTTACCAACGGAGACTGCAAGTACTTCGGTGGTTGTGGAAGACTTACTTCGTACAGTCGAAGAGGAAGATATCAAAAGAGTTTCCAATGCTGCCCCTACCTCGACAAGAAGGAGCTGTCCCACCAACAACCGCAGCAAAGATGCCCCCAAAGTCGTCATTTACAATAATTGAGCCTAACGAGGTAATTATATGTACGCTATTACAGACAATACTGGCCAGTAGTCAGAGTAAACATACAGAAAAACTTTGTTTTTCAAAAAAACGTACGCTTTTCTGTGCGAATACATATGAATAGTATGGTTTGAACAAACTCTATGATTACTGCGCCAATAACCGTACTGTATACTGGTTACAGGGCTCGTAAAATTCCCCAATGAGGGCCTTCTATGGTTTAACAATGAATCTCCACTCCCTGCCTGAGCATGGGCATTCTAAGAATTCACGGATTTGGAGAGTGTTTGAACATTATCTATTTACACACTACATTCACAAATCAGAACCAGCAACAGAATGCATAATCCCCTATGCAAAGACAGGCGTTGGAAGACGGGAGCTTGTACAAGTAAAGAGCAGTTTTTTCTAAGTGAAACAAAAGGGACTTTCGACAAATGCAGATAAGTTGCCAAAAAAAAAAAACAGCATGCTTCAATTTAGAAAGCAAATAAGAGAAAACCCTTGGTGTCAACTTCACAGTGAAAAAATAGAGGGTCAAAACCTATGACCTTGTAACTGTCTCCAAGATCCTCACAGCCTCAAAACATATGAACTTCCTCTTGTACCCATTGGGCGTTCATCATGTCTTAAAAACGTTTCAACATTTGACAACATCACAGAAACTTCATGATTTGATCAATGCTCAATGGCTTCACGAAATCACAAAATCGTTTCACATTATTAATCCAAGATAACTATCAAAACCATGCCAGAAATATTAACTATCAGTACCACATATTTATCCATATTAACTATCAAAACCACTTGAAATGCATTGCATAGAGCCATCACCAGAATACCTGTAGCTTCTGCCGCCAAACTTGATTCTTCTCAACAACTGGAAATTGTGTTGCAACGCATTCGGCGAACCCTAAAAGAGCCCGAGATACTTGAGCCTGGACGGACCTATCGGGGCAAACCCACTTCGTCGCCTTCTCCCTGAATCCCAAAGGATCAACAACAGCCACAATGAGCATTGACACATATGCATGACTAAAAATGTTCAATATACTGCACTGCCCGCTATTAGTGTTTTATTTGTGTTAATACAATAATTCAATCGGCAGTTTTATTGGACGAAAATAATAACAGTTTTAATGAACAAAAATAATAGTGTTGATATCAATATTTAAGCGAGTGGACTACGATTTGCCACATTTTCCTACACTAAACTAGTAGCATACATTCTTACTTCGCATTTACGCCAACGATTCCTTTACACTAATAGCAACAAATCCGCATCATCATAAAGTGCCTCATGAGTGTTGTACAAGCTGTAGGATAGTTACTACAGAGCAAACAAAAAAAAATACCTTCAAAGTGTTTCATATTGAACTATATTATACGCCGTAAAACAAACACGGGTCCAACAATTCGTACATCCTGGAAAGAAGTTAAAAACAAATTACACAAAAAACTGCAGGCCTATAAAGAGCCCTTCCTTACAACCTTTTGGACGTTCTTCTCTCATTTAAATCCCATCCAAGATCAAGAGCCGTTTGAAGACGTGTGATGACTTGCTCCAACCGGCGACCAGCTTCCACCTCCTTAGCTGGTTTAATTTTTACAGCGCCAGTATTCTTCCGCCCAAACTCACTTAACTTCATCCTTTAGCGTCAAAATTCTGTCTTCTTTTCCGCTCCGTTTCTCAACCTTCCGCGATCCTTGAATTTCCAGAAAGTTCAATGTTCACAGACCAAACACACTTGCAATTATTGTTTACAGCTTTACCCGGCATCAACGTCTATCATGGAGCAATACACCTTCCATTATTGCTGTTTTTATGCCTCAGGCTGTCAGAAACGACCCTCAAAAGATTCTCAGCCCTTCAAATGAACTGCCTCCCAAAATAGCTCGCCACATGTGAGTTGAGATGTCGCTAAAACTGGGCGAGTGACAAGATCTACACTAAGCACCAGCCTTGAGAATGCCCTTTTAAGCATTCTACCTGCAATAAAGAAGGACAACAAAATCCACAAAATTAACAATCAACCCTCTCTCTCAGTCAGCTCAAGTTTGGTAACACGAGATTCAAAGACAGATAAACATCGTCCATGATAGCAACACTATACCGTGAAAAGCTATTATACAGCGTGGGATTCCTTTTTAAAGTTATCAATTCTAATTTTGGTCCGAGGCACGTTGATAATTTTCAACTGCTTACCAGATTAATGTTCAGAAACAACAATTAACATCATTAACACAATTATACGCTCAAGGCCCAGAAAAATACCGGCACCAAAGTAGCGTTACTAACACTAGTAGCGATTCACGGTGTTATATGCAACAACCTGCTTGAGACTCTCTGAGTGTCTCTCTCTCTCTCTCTCCCTTTTCTTCTTTCTCTCTCTCTCTCTCTCTCCCTTTTCTTCTTTCTCTCTCTCTCTCTCTCTCTCTCTCTCTCGCTCTCTCTCTCTCTCTCGCTCTCTCTCTCTATCTCTCTCTCACTCTCTCTCTCTCTTACTATCTTTGTTTGTCTCTTTCTTTCTCTTTTTCTTGATACCAAATTTCTCTCTCTTCTGCCTCTCCCTCTGCCTCTCCCTCCATTTCTTTTCGATGCACACCAGAATTGATACCGTTCTATAGAATCCGGCAAAATACAACGCTCGAGAATTTTGTAACATCTTTCAGCATGTCAATATATACCTCCTGAGCCGACAAAATCTGCTTGAACATACGGAGTATCACTTCGAATTTGGAAGAATCGGAGCAAAACTCAGTTAATTAAGAACTGCTTACCAGACATAAAACACTGACTGAGTTCCTCGCCTGCTCGCAATCCTCTTCTCATCATTAATGTCTGATATATAAAGTGTTTTTTATTCATAGATATCCATGATCACAAACATTTTGAGCTCTATTATTCCATAACCAATGTCACACCAAAAAAAGGTCAAAGCAATCTCCTAGCTATCTTTAAACTCAATATTGACGGCAAAAGTTAGGAGAATAGCACATGAAAAAATCGCTAAGCCTTACAGAAGTTAATAAGAAAGGCAGGATAAACAAATAGATTTACAATAGCAACTACGCAAACAACCAAAGATTCTACTGCCAGCACTCAGTTTTCTGAGCCAAAATGCCAAAAGAAGTGATAAGAAAACGCACTTGAACTGAAAATTTTCTTCTGGAAACAGCCCGGGAAAAGCCTGAGAAACACAGAAAATCGTCTCAAGACTCAACAAAGACAATCCTACTTCAATTCAAACGCCTCAACGGAACACTTCAGAATGTAGACAAGACCGCCATCGTCGATGGAGAAACTAAGCACATTCTACTCACGGCTCGTACAGACGAGCCATTTATATTGTAATCCCTTTGATACCCAGGCTTCCAACATGTCGCCGACCTTATGTAGGAGGGGGGTTTTTTTCAAATGTCCCAGTTTTCCAGGTGTATAATTGATGGTACAGTACGGCTGTGCAGTTCGGTGCAACAGAGCACCTTAAGGTAAAGCAGAGGTCGCAAAAGTCAAAAAAAATCATACCCGAAACCGACCGTTATTTTTTTTTCAAAATCTGAGTAACCGACGCCCGACCGAGTTTTGTCACGCTCCAAAATTGTTAACCGTTAACCGACCGGCGTTTACGAAAATAAAAGTTAACCGAAACTCGATTTCTCGCGACTAACCGTGCCCGCCCGTAACCGAAAAGTACAAAATTATCTAATGTACGACGTATGAATAAGGGTAAGGTTCCATTAGGCGAAAAGTGAGGTTTGCTACTGGACGCCGTACGTATTCGTACATCACCGTACATATCCGTACCATTAATTTTTTTTTGTAAGACGAAACATCGCTACTGGAAAGCTGTCGGGAAGCTCCAATGATGTAGGAGTGATTCCTGACCGTTGGATGTTTCACTATTATAGATCTGCGAAGCAATCGGGCACATCATCTCGTGGGCCCCAACTCTCCTCGCGAGGAGAGTTGGGGCCCACGAGATGATTGCCATTGGTACACGTCAAAAAATAAATACATATCTACTTTGATCGAGGGATCACAGGCGTGCACGTCGTACAGGCCATGTGCCGCCTGCCACGCTGAATGCATGTCAGGTTGAAAATATCCTCGCACGCTCCGTCTGACATTCAAGGTTTTGCCGCGACCTTCAAAGTTTGACACTTCTTTTTGCCATTCCGTTTCGAAATTTCGATTTCTATTTTCAAAATCAAAATCTGGCCGAAAACTTTATGTACAAATCATTAACTACCTCCGGTCGTACAGATATTTCGTACAGATATCCCGTTTGTAGATTTTTTTAAGATTTTTAGAATCTGGACTGTAACTTATGTGGCGCCAATCATAATTGAGGAATGCTTGTTACTGGCCCGACATAATGGAGCGGACTTCCAGTAAACGCTGTCAGTAGACTTGTCCGTACTTTTACTGGGACCGCCTAATGGAACCTTACCCTAAGCCAATAATTACGATTTGTCGCGTTCCCTTAGATTTGCGAAATGAATATTGTTACTAACGTGTCAGATTTGCGACGCTTTGTCGCGTTCCCTAAGATTTGCGAAATGAATACAACGCCAATCACTATTAGCGTAGAAGTTTCTTTAGCGTATATGAATAATTACCGTGGTTTACGCTAATTAAGAATTTGAAAATTTTGAAAAAAAACATACATTCTAATTGTTTAATAATTCTAATTTGGGTCTTTGAAAAAAATAAATGTCGGTCGTAAACATGCTTACACTAATATAGGTATTTGTACAAAATCTGACAAATCGTACGTTCACACAGTCGAAACGTGGTTGCTGGACGAATATGTGCAACGTGATATATGACAACTCGATTATATCCCCTTTTTAGAGCGCACATTCTCCTACGTCCGCGGTTACTAAAAATCATTAATTATACTTTTTCACTTAAAAAGGTACAGTTTTGTACGGTCTGACACTGTTCGTACACCACACTAGTTAAATGATAACGTACTTCTATTTTGTACGGTACTAAATAATTAACCCTAAATAGAGTAAAGAAAAAAATAGAATGAACTACACTAATGGAGAATAATAAAAAAAAAAAGCGGGACGGAATTAGCGTATACAACGCTAATAGCGATTGGCGGTGTAGTGTTCTACACCGTGAATCGATGTTGGTCGCGGTACGATATATCGAGGACTTTCCTCGATCGATATTCGATATATCGAATATCGAAATTATCGCGATATGAAACTCCGATACCCAACACTATTGATTAGCCTTGTAAAGTGTGTTTTCCTGAGAGGTATTCGGTGAAGAGATGCTTCCATCTATTTGTGACTTTATGATTTGTACCTTTTTTCAGGTTTTTTGAACAGCTCTCAAGCTTCAACATGGATGCTGGGATAATGGAATATGTGCAGTAACGTGTCTGTTTTTTTTTTTTTAATGTGTTTTTTTTTTTTTTTTTTTTTTTTAATTTGTTTTTTTTTTCTTTTTTTTTTTTGCAGGTGGAGTTGACTTACTTCCAGCACGGTGGAATTCTGCAATACGTCCTCCGACAATTGAAGAAACAGGCTTAATTTTACATGGGATGGAGATTCCGTTCAGTTACAAAGTTCCGCGTTGATGATCTATCACTGTTGTCAGATAGTAGACGAGACGTACTAATCAGTTCAAGTAGGCTTTTGTACTGTTTGGTACTGTTTGCTTGGTCCCATTGATCCTTGTGAGAAAGTGGTGAGGATGATAAAGAAATAGGTTTATTCAAGAAATGGGCGTTACAAATGCCAAGCACATAATATCGTGGTTAATGAGCTTGTGGTAGATGGAGAGGGCTCTGTAAAGTTATCAAGCCAATTGAATGTTTCAGCTTATCTCCCTGGCAGCACAGTTACAATTATGTTTCTTACACACTTGTCAGGGGTTGAAGCTATGAGTAACAAGGTGGAGACAGGTGGCGGTAGTGGTATGGATGTACTATTGGGAAAGAAAGTTTCAAAGAAATGTAAAACAGATTGGATTAGTCTCTTGTTGTGTGTCAGTCATGTGTGGTTATGGTGCTTTGTAATATTTTGCCTTTCCTGATTCGATTCTTAAACTATTGCGCCATTGGCGTTCAAAATTAATTAGTACTAGGGTTGTTTGTGTTCGCAATTTCATTCCGGGTCCCAATGATGCCGGTGATTGTGAACAGGGAAATGATCGGAGTTAACAAAAATGAATCAGTAAAAAACACTTAGGTGGGCATAACATCTAGCTTGGAATAAGTGGTATTATTGCTAACAATGGTTAACAGTATAGTTGTCGACATAGAAGTGAATGTTGGGAAAATTTTGAAGGTAGTCTCTGAATATTCCAGGTAAAAAAATCCAATTTGAACACGATTTAAGACTATTCATCTTCAGGCTGTTCAACTCCTTAACAGGTTGTGTAGCTTAAAATCTCATATCGACAGACATCTTTTAGTTGTGTTTTTGTCCAATCACGTTTTCGTCAAATGTAACACTCCAGTTTGAACAAGAACTTGCCTGATGAGGAAATAAAAGCCAGTTACAAGTTTAGTTTTACTGGTGTGGAAGGAAGGTTTGAAATGCTGAGAAATCACTTCATCGGGAAAGCCATTGGAGGTATGAAGAAGCCACCAATGTGTTGCAAAATAACCAAGCATCAACATGGCAAATGTTGGGCCCTTGTGTGTTTTGTTTGTTTGTTTGTTTTTTTTTATGAGTTGTACTCTTTTTGGTTTCTGAGTTGCTCTTCCTTTGTTCTGTTGCTGAATTATAGACCCATTTTTCGTCCCTGTTTGTTTATGTTTTTTCCTTCACAGCAATCTCCAATTTTTCGCAGTTTTGATCTTGTGACTTCATCTTTCAGGTACCAGTAAACTACACTGCCAATCGCTAGAAGTTTCTTTAGCGTATATGAATAATTACCGTGGTTTACGCTAATTAAGAATTTGAAAATTTTGAAAAAAAACATACATTCTAATTGTTTAATAATTCTAATTTGGGTCTTTGAAAAAAATAAATGTCGGTCGTAAACATGCTTACACTAATATAGGTATTTGTACAAAATCTGACAAATCGTACGTTCACACAGTCGAAACGTGGTTGCTGGACGAATATGTGCAACGTGATATATGACAACTCGATTATATCCCCTTTTTAGAGCGCACATTCTCCTACGTCCGCGGTTACTAAAAATCATTAATTATACTTTTTCACTTAAAAAGGTACAGTTTTGTACGGTCTGACACTGTTCGTACACCACACTAGTTAAATGATAACGTACTTCTATTTTGTACGGTACTAAATAATTAACCCTAAATAGAGTAAAGAAAAAAATAGAATGAACTACACTAATGGAGAATAATAAAAAAAAAAAGCGGGACGGAATTAGCGTATACAACGCTAATAGCGATTGGCGGTGTAGTGTTCTACACCGTGAATCGTTATTAGTAGTGTTGGGTATCGAGGACCATTTGTCGATATTCGATATATATTGAATTTCAGGTACCCGATAATCGATATATCGCTTCGATATATCGAAAATCAAATTATCGCGACATATCGCCAATATATCGTATCGTCGATATATCGAGGCATTTAAAAAAAAAAAAATTAATTTTTTCACAGGTCTCCAAAGTCACGTGCCTTAGGGCACTTTCCCATGTGCTAAAGTTATAGTTATTTTATGTCGTTTTCCTTTATAACTTGGAAAAAAAGGAAAAAATCTGCAGCTGTACCAAAAAATTCAAATTACCACCGTACAAGTTGCGTTCCATTAAAACTTTAGCTGTACCGTAGTTTGTCGTCTATCGCGATGTAGTTTATCGTTTACCGAGTTTCGACCCACTTTCGCATCCTTCCAAATCATCTTCAAACTTTAATAAAATCACCTCGCGAGGTCATTCTAAATAAAGTTCCACGACGTGGGCGATTATGCATACGATTTCGCACGCGTCAGAGGTTTTTGACAAAATTTTCCTCAAAAAATAAATCCAATGCATGTTTACACCCTGTACATAATTTTTTCCGTGCACCTTTTTCCGTACAGAGGCAGTGGAGGGGTCTCGACCAACGGACGCCATTTCGCAAAAGCGAAGTCCGTGAAAGCGCCTCTCTCTCTCTCCCTCTCCCACTAACGCGTATATCTCACAATTCTTGCAATGAAAAAAAGCAAGAAAGGTATCAAATGAAAGATCTCTAAAAAATATTTCTTTTGGTTGTCTTTTAGCTTATTTTGATGGCAAGTACAGTGAGAACGGACGATAAAACAAAATCGGAAAACCATGGCGGAATGTTTTAGATTCAGTGACGTCGACGCTATCATAAGTGAGCGTGACGTCAATATGTCACAAACCCTAAACATCTACAATGTCACAAGTAGATAGACGTCTACAAACGTCGCTATTTTGTAAACGTCAACAATTGTCGCGAGTTTTGTAGTCGTCTACAAACCGTCACAAATTTCACCCACGTCTACATCCGTCACGATCTAAAGTAACGATTTGATTTTTTTACATACGAATGCTCTGAAAGTAGTACGGAGAATCTTCGCTAAAAACAAAGTTACAAGACTAAAGTTTCGGTTACATGGGAAAGTGCCC
>JBBHKE010002160.1:13832-35091 GCA_037447655.1 Zygnema cylindricum | reverse complement strand
CATAACTTACTGCTCAGGGGAGCAAATTCACTGATTCTTGTTGCGTTTGACTCAAGGGAGTCTTTTCCTCACATGGGTGAGGGTGGTTAGAATATTTTTGTGTCTGGGCCGCACTTATTCTGTGGGAAAGTGGAAGGGGCAAATGTTATCCTTGAGGCTTTACATAGGCTGCTCATTCTGTGGGTCAATGGAGACCACCGAATTTCAGGTTATGGGCCCACCGTCTAGGGTGCCCAAATTTGATGGATCCGACTTTTTGTATTGGGAAATGATGATGGAGGGAGAACTATTTGAGAAGCATCTATGGGCATAGTGTCTGGACAAATTTGATACCTACCTCCACCTAGGATTAGAGGGACACGTTTTTCTGGCACCTCCGCCTCTACAGTTGGTATAACAACTGCCACCATCACCAAGGATGAAAATGAGGAAGGAGAGGAGATTGTCATAGAAGGAGAAAAAAGAGGAGTTGTAACTCAAGTGACACCATTGCCGAAGGCGATAGCGGCAGCAGCACCACCAACAACGGCGACAAGGGTTCAGACCGAGAGATCAGATTATGAAAAGTGGAACTACAAAGACAAGGTTGCTAAGCTCTTAATTATTAAAAGTGTAGCAAAGGGCATTGTCATTCCCCTTATGCATGTCAAATCTTCATCTCAGATTTGGATATCACTAGTAAACAAATATAAGAGTGGATCATTCCAGCAACAACAGTTGGCGAAAAATAAGATTGCAGCTTATACTTATAAAGGAGGAAGCATGAATAATTATTGCAATGATTTAGGAGCATTATTTGGAGAGTTACAGAGTGCAGGTAACTCATGGTCCGAGAGACAAAGAGTGAACACATTAATGATTAAACTACCTGAAGAGTATGAGAATATCATTAACTGATTGCAGGACAAAGGAGATAGCAATTCGAGTTGGGATGACACAGTGGGGATGATTTTAGTGAAAGAAAGTACCATTGAGCTTAGGAGAGGGAGTCCAAGTGTCCAAGCATTATCTGCAGGAGCTGATTGGCGGAAGCGTGATTAGGAGAGAGGGAAAGATCCTTATCGAAACTTTGGTGGAAGAGGACAAAGAGGTGGCAGATTTAATAGACAGGGGAGAGGAACTTCTCGAGGAGGATTATGTCACATCTCCAAGAAACCGGGACACTATATGGCGGATTGTGTCAAACTTGCAGATCTTCGACTGAAAGATGGTCAAGGAACCTCAAGAGATGGAGGAAAGAAAAAGGCTTTCCTGACTCAAGTTCATGATGAGGAAAAGGAAGGAAAAATTGAACCAGAAGGGGAGCTTGAGGAGCTTCTTCTTAATCCGAAAAACACTGAAAAGTATGTCGACATTCCACGGAGACAAAAGTGTGCTTTCGGAGGTAAGAGGGATCCACCCGAGGATGGGGGGATCATAGACTCAATGGATTCAATGTATATGTGCAAAGATAAACGGTGGTTCACTAAACTGAGAAAGATCCCAATAGTTGAGATAGAGTACGGAGATGGTAGAGTAGAAACCACAAGTCTTGTTGGAACTCTGGACTTGAAGGTTCTAGTTGATGGAAAGGCCTCAATTGTAACACTCTCAGACGTTCTTTACATTCCACAGCTTAGCAAGAACCTAGTCTCAACAACTGTCCTAGATGAAAAGGAGTTTGAAACACGAACTGGGAAAGGAATCTTCACAGCAAGCTTTGATAATGAGGTTTATTTCATAGCTAAGAAGGGCATTCAGGGAATGTTCAGAATTGTGCTTTGCAATGAAAAGAGTGTTCTCTACTCGTGTGCAAGTGAGATGATGCTTTGGCACAAAAGGTTAGGGCATGTGCATCTAGATAGATTAAAGAACATGAATAAAATTGGAAAAGTGGAGGGTTTTACTTTTGAGGATGATGAGACCTTTGATGATTCCTGTGGATGTGCCCAAGAGAAGATTCATAGACTTCCATTTCCAAAGGCAACCACATATAGGAGAGAGAAAGTATTGGATCTAATTCACACTGATGTTTGGGGACCTCCTAGATATGCTTCACCTGGGGGGAAGAGGTGGATGTTAACTATCACAGATGATTGGTCTAGATACACGAAGTTATACTTTCTCAAACATAAGTCAGAGGTATTAAGATGTTTCAAAGAGAATAAAGTATGGAGTAAAAAACTACATGAAACCTCAATAAAAGAGATAAGAAGTGATAATGGGAAAGAATACACCTCAAGGGAATTTGAAGAATATCTTAAAGAAGAAGGAATTGATCATGAGAAAATTGTTCCCTATAATCCGGAACAAAATGGAGCAATAGAAAGAGAGAATAGAACTTTAGGAGATATGTCTAGGAGTATGTTAACTGATAAGAGGATGGGGTTGTAGTTTTGGGCGGAGTGTATGAACTATGTTAATTTCATCAAAAATAGAGTCCTAACTTCAACAAATAAGGACGAAACTCCGTATGAGAGGTGGACAGGAAGAAAGCATGATTTGTCTAGTTTGAGAGTGTTCGGAAGTCAAGTTTATAGTTTGGATTCCAATAAGACTAAATGGAAGTTAGAAGGAAGATGGAGAAAAAGGAAAATCTGCAAATCTACCATAGGAGGAGGAAAGGACAACATCCGAGGCAACGCCGCAATACGAAGTGGAAACCGATGAGGATTTTGATGAGACACCGGAATTGGAAGATAGGGGAGCTCAAAATCTCCCAAAACGAAACCCAAGGATGCCTTCCATACCGACGTCCGATTTTGAGGGGGGAAGAAGAAGTAGTAAACGACTTCAAGAAAGACAAGTAAATAACCAACTCACAAAGATGTCTCACCCAAATGAACCTCAAACATACTTAGAGGCCATAAACACTCTAGAAAGTAGCCGGTGGATCACAACGATAAATGAAGAAATGGCCTCTATCATGGAAGCCAATACATGGGAGTTGGTAGATTGTCCACCGGACGGAAGACCGATCAGATGTAAGTGGGTGTTTAAACTTAAATTAAACCCGGATAATACCATTGAGAGGTACAAAGCTAGGTTAGTGCAAATGGTTATACTCAGAAAGATGGGATAGACTACGAAGAAACCTTTACACCTGTAGTCAGATTTCCTTCTGTTAGAATCCATTTAAGTATAGCCGCAGCGCGGGATGTGGAAATACACCAGATGGATATTAAAACGACCTTTTTGCACGGAGAGTTGGAAGAATAAATTTACATGAGGCAACCGAAAGGATTCGTTGAAAGTGGGGAAGAAAGCAAGGTTTGTAAACTGATAAAATCACTCTATGGGCTTAAGCAAGCCCCGCATCAATGGAATATAAAGCTAGACAAATTTTTGACAGGTTTGGGGTATATCAGAATTAGTTCAGATCACTCTATATATTTTTTTGAGGATGAGAATGGAGTGATGTTTATTGCTATTTATGTGGATGATTTGTTGGTCTTAATAAAGCGGTGGGATATTGAAAACATAGACTAAAGGTGATTATGAGGGGTAGAACATTTTTAGTTACATGTTAATCTCTAAGTCTTAAAGAGAAGACGGGGAAATTGGGGGGGATAGATACCTTTTAGTGAAATAAGAATCTATAAGTCTTAAAGAGTAACCAAAAAATTAGAGGGGATAGAACCTTTTTGGTATCACAATAATCTTTAAGTCTTAAAGAGTATACGGGGAAATTTCTGTAGCATAGAGGTTAAACGTGCTGGGACATTGGTGGAATAGTGAGTTTGGCGAATCGACATAAGGTTGAACATGTTCGGACATTGGTGAAATCAAGAGTTTAGCGAATCGGCATATAGTTCAGTTTAGAGTCAAAGTCTTCTATATCAGTTTGCGTCACTTGTTTGTTCCTTCGGTACCGTTCAAATATTTGTGTACATATAGTTCGATTCGTAGTGTTTCGTGGAACATGTGTGCGGACCAAGACATGTTGGATTGGCACGTGGATGTCGGTTCAATGTAGGGTAGAATATGGTAACACCATACTCGAAGTCGCCCGAAAAAAACGGGTACGAACCTGCCTGGCTCTTCACATCGAGCTAGTGGAACACTGGTAGTGCGTTCTATTGAATTATTAGATTTATAAAGTATTTTCTAGGTCTGAATAACTTAGTGAAATTAGAAAACAAAAGCGTAGGCAGTCTGCCTCCACCTCTTCCTTCTATCCCTCATACTTGTTGTAGTCACTGAAGAAAAAATAGGGTGGTGCCATGGCTGCCTTGGCTCCTTAGGCAAGTCAAAAGAAGTGACATAAGTCACTTCTAACAAAAATGTTGAGTCGGGCAAGACTCGAACCTCCGACCGACAGAGCGTGGCAAAACTGTCAGCCTTAGTTGGTCTGTCGTTGAAGTCCGTTAGAGTACATGGGTGTGATAAGTATTCAAATATATCACAGTTCACTAGTCCGATTAACGGAATTATGGATAAGTAACATGGAAACAAATCGTATTATAGTGCGAACGTGAAACCGCACGAAACAATTTTACCGGACATCGATTTTCACCGGCTAGAATTCAAAGTCGTTTTGGATCCAACGGCACACATCATCGCCAAGATCTCGGAATGATCACTTTGGCGGTTGTCAGGCCTGACATGACCTGGCGCCACGTGGCAAGATAACATTCGGAAGCGGGACTCCCGGAGAGCATGAGAGGGAGTCTAGAGGAGACAAGCGTCCACTCAATGACCGAGTCGTACACAGACCGTAAAGAAAGTACATCGGTCACAGTACCTTTCTGTACTTTATAGTTCTCTGATTGGTTCGTACATCAGAAGATAGGGGTTGTGAGAGGGGTTTAGGACTTAGAAGATTTAGGAGGTGAGAGCCTCTCTCCCAATGAGCTTATATATATTTTGGCATCTTTTCCATTTGATAACTAATGGCATGGTTTGGAGTTTTCAGTGATTTATTTTTCTGTGGACTCAAGGGAGTCCAAACTGCACAAGGGTGCAGTCAGATTGCTTGTTTACGTACCTGGGTATTTGTGATCCTAGCTGAAGAAGGGTTAGTCAAAAACTATATAGACGCTTCCTGAGTTATGTGTCCAATCGAGAAAACATAATTGCAGGATATAGACCCACCCTCTAGGGTGCCCATCTTCAACGTATCTGGTTTCGTTTATTGGGAAGCCATGATGGTAAGGTCTTTCTGTGAAAAACGATACTGGGGTATCATCAATGGATAAGTGAAACATCCATCTCAGGGAATTCCACCATGGTTTAGTGGAGTGAGGTTTTCTGCGGCAGTATATGCTCCAACGGAGAAGGCGGACAGCGGGGACAGCAGTCTGTCCGAAAAAGGGAAAGGGAAGGAGATACCTCTTACTCCTATCGCCACGGTACTCGAAGCGATAGCCATGTGTTGTTCTACAACCACCGTTGTTGGAGGGGAACCACCAGTAGTAGTGGAAGTAGACATGGAAAACAACAAAAGCTGTCAAACACCTACTCAACAACCAACTTTCAGCTTACACCAAATATGACTTACAAGTCCAATATGCCTCAAATTTGCCACATTAATGCAAAATACACTAAACTGACAATTCCGAAAATTGCGGCCCAAATGACTCAGTAAACCATATGATATAATGTATGGAAATTTCCCAGTAATTGCCCTTAGAAAATCATATTCCCAAAACTCGATGTTACAAAATTGGCTAAGTCTTAAGTTATATACTCACAGTGTGTATCTATTGAAAAGAGGTAATTAATAGTTCACTTTTCTATTTTAGTTTTACTTTAAAGAAAGAGAGTGAGGATCAAAGGCACGCCATGGTTGCCGCTATATTTAGAAAGTGGCAAATTTTGAAGTATATGATATTTTAATAAAATGTGCCTAAGTCTAGATTTGAACCTAGGTCTGTGATCCAGCATGTAGAGCCCTTAACCACTAGGGCGTTATCGATACGATACACGTGACGGGTTTCAAAGATATATAAACGTTAACGCGACAACTAATTAACAACGGACTAACGAAAAGGAGCAATTCATACATGTACGTGAATCTGAACCGTGTAAAATATGTTTTGATCGGACGGCTGGCATTATAGCCGCCACGCGAAGTGAGCTTTTGGCGTCATTTGGAGATAGCGTCACGCGGTGCCAGGTGGCGCCACATTATTTGATACCGGAAAAGATGGGAGGAGGAACCATAGCTCCCGATTTAACAAGTGTCACTTTGTAGACCATGTCGTACAATGGACGTACAATAAGTACATCTCCTATTGTACCTTTTTGTACTATATACTGTTCTATTTGGACTAGGGTTTAGTAGTAGGTAGTCGTGAGTAGGCAAACTGAGACTTAGTAATATTTAGGTACCTCTCTCTAAGAGAGCTTGTAACTATAAACGTCATCTTTGACCAGCCATAACTTACTGCTCAGGGGAGCAAATTCACTAATTCTTTTAGCATTTGACTCAAGGGAGTCTTGTCCTCATAGGGGTTAGGGTGGTCAGAATATTTGTGTGCCTGGGTGGCACTTATTCTGTGGGAAATTGGAAGGGGCAAATGTTATCCTAGAGGCTTTACATAGGCTGCTCATTCTGTGGGTCAATTGAGACCATAGAATTTCAATATCTACTGATCGACACTAATATGGGTAACCGTTACTACGATTATTATCTTGACTAACGACAAAGCATCCTACCTTTACGTCATTGTACCTCTAGACCCTAATTATTATTCTCTAAAAACTTGATTAATGGAACACTATTTTTTATTACACTAAACTACAAAACAATGTTATTCAAATATTTCTAGATATTGAACCGTACACAAAACGTTCCAATCGTACACAAAACTTTCTAAATGTTTAATCAGCGGTAGTCGCTAAAGTCTAGCCGAATGTGGTTGTGTAGTACGAAGCACCTGAGTGCTTCGTCACTTGTGGTCCCACGCGAATCACGCTTGTGGTCCCTCGTGAATCACGCTTGTGGTCACATGTGAATCGCGCCTGTTGGAACAAATTCAATCGACGATGGTACCGTCCAACTGTACCATATATTTCCGGAATACCCGGTTCACATCTCGTTCGTCCGATCTTGTGAATCAAATCGTCAACTCCGTGACGCGTGTGGCTGATTGTCGGCGCCACTCCAAAAAACGTGCATACGTTCTTTTGCCGACACGTGTCCTTGTAAAAGTACAATACACTTTGCTATAGTTTTTGCTACTGTAACGCTAATTAAAGTAAGTATTACAGCAGACCACTTAGAAAATATTCTAAGTTTTTTTTACCCCTATTTACTAAAATAAAGATTTTTAAATTACAACACTCCCCTAAATCTTTAGACTCAGTTACTCACTTAGTCTAATATTATCTTTGGAAAACTGTAACTTAGGAGCAGGAAGGGCTTTTGTTAACATGTCAGCTACCATCTTCTCATTCGGTAAATAAGACAATTTAACGACTTTTGCAAGTGCTTTTTCTATAACAAAGTGAAGTCTAACATCCATGTGTTTTCTCTTCAAGTGATGGGTGGGGTTAGAGGTAATTGCAATGGGTGCCTGGTTTTCACACCAGATAGCTTGAGGACCAGTTTGCATATACCCAAGTTCTTGTAAAATGGACTTGACCCATACGAGCTCCTTGAGGGCTAAAGCTGTTGCCATATATAATCTGACTCTATTGTGGATAAAGTTGTAACCTTTTATAATTTGCTATTCCAGTAGCAAGTTCTATCTTCAATCTTCAAAATTAAGTCGGTCGTAGATTTTCGGCTTGGCATGTCTCCATAACTAGCATCGCTCCATCTCTGTATTTTCACCACTCCTCCTCCGAGTACAAGCTTGAGATTTCAAGTACCTTCTTTTTTATTATACCCCTTGGCCACTAGTCTGGTCTTATACCTTTTGATGGTGTTGTCCGCGTTCAGCTTCACCTTGAATACCCAATTGTTGCCGATGGCTTTTATGCTCGGAGGAAGATCCACTAGCTCCCATGTTAGTGCCTCCATAATAGATTTCATTTCATCGTTTGTCGCCTCGATCCACTGATTTCTCTCAGGTGATGAGAAGGCCTCCTTGATTGTTAGAGGCTCCTTTGTAGCTGCAGAAAAAGCAAAGTGAGAGCTTGCTTGCAGACGGCTGCTAGATCTTTTTCCCCCGAAAATTGTGATTGTGAAATCATCTGCAACCTCTGATTTTTCTGCTTTACTTGGATTGTAACCTGATTTGGTGCTGACAATGTAGCAGGCTCTTCCTCGTGAGTCGTAACTTGGGGTGAAACATCCTACGAAGGCACTAGAGGAACAGAAGGAAGAGGTGTCCCATTTGTCGGTGGAAAGTAGACTCGTTGCGTATGGTGAAAAATGACATATTCCTGTTTTTCCTTGGCCGGTTGATCTAACACTTGAAAAAGGTAAACTGAATCCTGTTCATCTTTAATCTAGATATTCCTAAAAATAATTACTTTCTGTTTCTCCAATACAAAAACTCTATATCCTTTCGCATTATCATCATACCCCATGAAAATCCCAAGTAGGCCTTTAGCCTCCATTTTCCATCTATCTTGTGAAGTAT
Source organism: Zygnema cylindricum (assembly GCA_037447655.1). NCBI lineage: Eukaryota > Viridiplantae > Streptophyta > Zygnematophyceae > Zygnematales > Zygnemataceae > Zygnema > Zygnema cylindricum. The sequence continues at coordinate 26,578 of JBBHKE010002160.1, read as the reverse complement.
CTAAAATAAGACACTTGCTGCCAAAGATTTTAAAGTGACTAAAATCAGAATTTTCTCCTGTCCAAATCTCATAAGGTGTAGTGCTAACAGATCTAGAAGCAATTTTATTTTTAATATAAACAGCACAGTTAAGTGCTTCAACCCATAACATCAAATCTAGCCCTTTATCTGCAAGCATGGACCGAGCACTCTCTGTCACCGTCCTATTTAATCTCTCAGAAACACCATTCTGTTCCGGTGTATATGGAACTGTAAGATTGCGACTGATACCTTCCCGAAGGAGAAATTAATCGAATTCCTTCGATGTGTATTCTCCCCCGTTGTTCGATCTCAGCGCCAAGATTAGAACTCCATGAAGCTTTTCCTCCCAAACTTTGTAGTGTTTGAAGTGAGTAAACACTTCAATCTTATGTTGCATGAAGTGAACTTTGGTGTACCTCGAGTAATCATCTGTAAATATGACCATATAATAGACGCCTCTTGCCGACGCCACTTGTGAAGGACCAAGAATATCAGAATCTTTTACCTGCAAAACCCTTTCCGATTGTGGTCTATTTCCTGTGGAAATGGCAATCTGTGGATCTTGCCTTGTGAACAACCATCATATGAGTTTATAGGATGAGATGTGAGAAAAACTCCATCAACTTTTCCCAAATTCACCATTTTCTTTAGACTATCATAATTCATGTGGCCTAATCTCTTATGCCACAACTCATTATCAGATTGGACACTGGAGTAAAGAATATCATTTTCCTTATATTCAGCCATGCCCATCCGATACATTTTGCTAGCATCTCTAGTTCTTGTTACTGCTACTTTTCCTTTCTTGCTAATAACATGTCTACTCATTTCAGAATGACTTCAAAGCCTATGCTTACCACTAAGGATGTAGAAAAAATATTCTATTTAAAGTTTGGAACATACAAAACATTGTGAAGAGTTCTCTCTACCAAATTTCCCCCCACATCTACTATTAAAGATACATCACCTTGAGATGAGGTTTGAACACTCATCCCACAAGCATAGTATATACTCTTTGGAGGCGTTTGCTGCAGATTTGTAAAAGTAGCCTTGTTCCAACACATGTGGGCCGATGCTCCCGTGTCCATGATCCATCCTGCATCCTTGGGACCCTCCATTGCTGCCGCCATAGCAAAAAACTCCGCTTCGTCTTGCTCATTGAAGCTCAGAGACTCATCTGCATCAGTTGTAGAAGCTGAAAAGAGATCATTTCCACGAGTAGGATTTCCAGAAAAGCCTTTGTGATATTCGCGTTTTGCTGCCAACCCGACCTGTATAAACATATCTCATTAGCCTTTTTCAGCGTAGGACAGTACCTGTATCCATGACCCTTCTCAAAACAATTGAAACAAGTTGTAGAAGATTGTCTATTTGGCCTCTAATTAAGCTGATTAAACTAATTCTGATTTTGATTAAACTGATTCCTATTCTGATTAAACTGAGCTATTTTATCAAAGTCTGTTGAAAAAGCTTCAACCTTTCCTTCTCCTTTACGGAGTTTAGTATTAGACTCTTCCTCCAATATAAAATTATATGCTAATTAAAACGACCAACTAGCTTTATCATGACTCTTTAACTGAGCAGACACACCTTTCATGTTACTAGGAAGTCCTCAAATAAGCAAGGTTGACCGTTGAAACTCAAGAAATGACCCCCAAGCAGAAGAGTGTGCATCAATAAGTGCACGAAAGTTGTCACAATACTCGACCATAGTTCCCCCCGAGTATTTGTAGCCCTAAATTTTTCCAGCCACCAAGAGCTCCTCTGGGACTTTCGTTTTATCATAAGTAGATTTCAGTGATGTCCAAATCTCCTTCGCCTTCTTCATTTTCAAGCGAGACATGACCAGATTTTCTGAAATACAAAGAACTATATTGTTCCTTGCCATTGAATTCTTTTTCGCCCAACTCGGATCCAGTTCATCAAGGGAGCCATCCAAGACCCCCAATAAGTCAGCAGTTTCAAACGAAGATTCAACCATCGCCGCCCAATACGTATAATTTTGGCCATTGAATATAGGAATTCTTGATGAAAGGCCCATAACCTGTTGTTCTACAACCACCGTTGCAAGAGGGGAACCAACAAAAGTAGTGGAAGTAGACAAGGAAAACAGCAAAAGCTAGCAAACACCTACTCAACAGCCAACTTTTAGCTTACACCATAAATATGTCTCAGAAGGTCAATATGCCTCATATTTGCCACAGTGATACACAATACAGTAAACCGACAATTCCCAAAATTGCAGCCCTAATGAACGAGTAAACCATAAGATATGATGTGTGGAAGTTTCCCAAAAACTGCCCTTAGAAAATCATATTCCCAAAACTGGATGCTACAAAATTGGCTAAGTCCTAAGTTATATACTCACATTGTGTATCTACTAATATACACTAATTTTGGTAACCGTTAATACGGTTATTATCATGACTAACGACAAATCATCCAACCTGTACGCCACTGTACCGCTAAACCCTAATTATTATTTTCTAAAAACCTGATTAATGGAACACTATTTTTTGTTACACTAAACTACAAAACAATGTTATTCAAATATTTCGAGATATTTAACCGTACACAAAATGTTCCAACCGTACACAAAACGTTCCAAATGCTTAGTCAACGGTAGTCGCTAAAGTCTAGCCGAATGTGGTCGTGTAGTACGAAGCACCTGAGTGCTTCGTCACTTGTGGTCCCACGCGAATCACGCTTATGGTCCCTCGTGAATCACGCTTGTGGTCATAGGTGAATTGCGCCTGTTGGAACAAATTCAATCGACGATGGTACCATCCGATTGTACCATTTTTTTTTGGAATACCCGGTTCAGATCCCGTTCGTCCGATCCCGTGAATCAAATCGTCAACTGCGTGACGCGTGTGGCTGATTGTCGGCGCCACTCCGAAAGACTTGCATACGTTCTTTTGCCGACACGTGTCCTTGTAAAAGTACAATACACTGTGCTGTAGTTTTTGCTACTGTAACGCTAATTAAGGTAAGTATTACAATAGACTACCTATAAAATATTCTAAGTTATTTTTACCCCTATTTACTGAAATAAGGATTTATAACTTACAACACCGTGAAGACCGAAGAAAACGATATTCAAATGTGGGAGTACACTATGATGGTGCCAAACACTTCATTCTGAGGTATCTAACTCAAGCTTTAGCAACCTCCCATCTCGATATCTTCAAGGTCGAGTTGTGGGAGACCTTAGTGGAGATCTATAGAGCCGGTACCATTTAGGAGCTAGTGTTGGACGAGCAATGGTTAGGGTAGTATACTTACAAAGGGGGGAAAATGTTAGACTATTGTAATGACCTCTCTTTTTTGTATATGGAGATGGAGAGTGTCGGGTGGATTGGTACAATGAAGATGAAAGTCAATACCCTCATCATAAAGCTTCCTAATGAGTTTGAGAACATAGTGTACTGAGTGCACGAAATGGATGACAGTTTGTGGAAATGGAACACATTGGTCCGGATGATACTTCTCCTAGAGAAAACTATCGAGATTCGGAGAGGAGGAAAGAGCGTTCAAGCTCTAGCTGCCGGAACGTACTAGTGGGGGAAGGATTCGAGGAAGCCATACGGCAACTTCAAAGGAGAGAAAGATCAAACTAGGGGATCGAGGCCTCTAAAGGGCCTTTATCATTTCTGCAAAAAGCCGGGACACTTCATAGCTGATTGCACCAAGCTGTCAGAGCTCAAGCTCCAAGAAAACCGTAGAGGAGGTTTTTTCGAGGGAAAGAAGAAGGCACTCGTGGTCACACAAATGAAAGGGGAAACAGAGGAGGATGAGTCCTCCAAGGAGGAGGACAAAGAGCTTCTTCTTGACGAGAATTTGGAGGAGAAGGAGATTCTTCAAAAACATAAGTGTGCTCTCGGAGCCATTTGAGAACCTCCACAGGAAGGATGGATCATCGATTCAGGTGCATCTATGCATATGTGTCTTGACAGGCAGCTCTTTTTCAAGCTAAGGAAGACCCTCAAAGCCTTTGACATTGTGGTGGTGAGTGTACTATAAAGAAATACATGGTTTACATTTTTACTTTCTTGAAATAAATGCTTTGAATTTTTGTTTTTTTTCAGAATAGCTCTAATAGTCGAGTCAAAGATACAATTTTGAACATACAAGCAAAATTAGCTCGAGAAGGTGTCATGGTTCGACATTACAACAATCCGGAGCTCAAGGACTACATCCCTAACTTTGTCAGGAATCCAGAGCAAAGTGACATGTTGCTAGCTTAGAGAGACTGAACTAAAAAATACCGGTGGAGGCCTAAGGGGATTTTTGTTTCACGATGAAATGGTTAAATAGTTTTTAGTTTGTTGATGGAGGCCAATATGATATTTTTCAACATAGATAAGCTCGATATCATTGATAACAACAACCTGAAGAGTTTGGCAATGTCTTAATATCACTTTTACGAGTTGAAAGGTAATTGAAATAGTTTTTTGGGAGGAGTTTATCAGGGTGGTCCTGGCAATCGTGGGTGGACTTGCTCAAAGCCTTCATCAGGGCAGTGAAAAGCTATGTAAGCTTGTTCTTTTAGTAAAAATAAAAGAAAATTAAATTTGTAATTTTCCGTGTTTCTTAATACAAGATGATGATTGCGTTTAATTGACTTGAGTCTTATTTGAATTATTATTCATTGAAGTCGCTTGAGGTGTATGGACCTTTTTTTGAGTTTTTTATTCATTGTAGTTAGTGCTTACTTGATGGGTTGTTTACAATGTCGTTCTCTTCATGTGGTGATGAGTCGGATGGGGGAGGTCGTCTCAAAGACTTAGGAGGGAGGCCTCGCCTCTTTTGGTGATTATATTCGATGGGTTAAGAGAGGCATTTTTTGCTTTACTTCTCAGCTTTGTATAAAGTTTGTGGTCAGTGGCTTGAGCTTCCTATCGAGATAATTCTGCTCCCAATCTAGTGGACCAACACCTTCCAGCACGGTTTAGGATTTTGTGTTTTCATGTTTTTTTCCTTTTCAAAATTTACTCCTATCACATAAACCTGATTTAGCTGATGAACAAAAAGATTCACGATTATCTTGATGATGGTGTTGATAAAAGAGGATTTGTATGGGGTTTACTGTAAGATTATCTAATAAATTGGGGTTTAATGTAGGATTATCCAATAAACTGTTTGTAATTCCCATGTGACTGCTTCGTAATAAGACATTACATCAAAATGCCAATTTTATAGTACACTGTATTATCTAGACGATGATTGTAGATAGACGCTCATGTCCCTCATGTACATCATATTTGTGTCCTTACCTCCTAAACACCTTGGCCACCGTGTGCAATAGACAACAGCTTTGCGAATGCGTGGCTTTTACGAAAAATATATATATATATATATATTGAACTAATAACCCCGCTTCCATTTTGCCTTTATGACAATCCACATAATGGGAACGTGAACAGCTACAGTGTTAGTTTCAGCAACCAGTAGCTTCTAGCAACACGTTTCAGCATAGCAACAACCAGTAACTTCTAGCAACACGTTTCTTCTATCTCTCATTGTGCTTCCTTCATTATCTGAGCCAAGTACTATCAAATGCACAACAAAAAGAAAAAAAGTCAATATAGGAGAAAATATACTGAATTGGATTATGAAATTGAAGGCAACCCGCCTTTACCTACTTATAACAGGCACAAAAATTTAATGTGGTTCAGTTTGAATATTCAGTGGAGCCGTTGCTCTTGTGGCTAAGCTCGGACAAAAAAAAAACTCAGCGTAGGTATTTGCTTGTTCGTAGAGCCAACCAAATAAATCGAAATGTATACATACGGTTGAAAAAAAAAGCGCGCCCTTTACAATTTGATCACGGGAAGGGACGACACCTAGGAAAGCACTAGCAACACAACATTTGCAGTAGCAATAGAGGTTGGCACAGTGCTCAGGGTGATTGCACGTGCGCGAGCCAAGTCACGTTGTCACACTGCTCAAGGCGATTGCACGTGCGCGAGCCTAGTCACGTTGACAAGAATATAACAAACATGCGAAGAAAATATAAAATAGGAAGGACCTAAATAAATCTATTTCCATTCATGGCAATTGGACGTCACCTTTAAGGGGCAAAAAATATAAAGAACCATCTTGACTCGACCAAACTAACAAAACCTTCATTGCAAATAAAATGGAAAGGATAAGCGTACTTGTACGCAAGAACTAAGGGATTAAGGGATTTAGTGTGAATAATTTTATAAGCACTTTATACAATTATACTACAATGCAAACACTCCAACGGTTGTGTAAGACATGCCCGAAAAAAAGTTGCTAAAATAATCATTGCTTTCACTAATACCACATACCTATTCTTCACCCATAAGACTTTTGAACTCTCTTTTCTCAGGGCCCACAAACTTTCTCAACACTAGGTTCAAAATGGTGAATGGATAAAGCTCTTGTGATAATCCATAAATTTTAAATATTGGCCCTCCGAATGGTTTCGATATCTACAAGTCCGAATTGTTGCTCCTTTAGAGTATATGGTGCACAACGTCTTGAAGATATTTGTTTCTTAGATCTGATAAATTTGCAACCTGACGAGTTGCTCTCTTTTTACTATTGCAAGCCCCGTGGACTTCAAAAAATGAGACTAAAGTATTTCTCAAAGCAAGTCTCTCCGACCTCCTCATTCACTCTTTCACCTACCACGTTCCCCCTTATTCATGTTATTCCCTAACACCATATCCTTCCGAATCTGTCGCTTGCCGTGAAAGTGTTTGGTAAACACCCTATGAGAACCGCACTAAAATAAAGGTGGTATCACAAAAACAACAAAAACATGTCCCGCATTCCCAACTCAGTCACATGTCCACTTGTCCCACTCCTAACGAGCCTAACTATATCTATCCAGCTCCCTTAACTTAGACCATCTGATGGACGTTGTCATTTGTAAATGTTTCTTATTAATCATAGTGCAAATCCTTTGTCCCATTGTGGGTACTTTGAATTAAGAGTTTTTCCTTTCTTATATGGATGTTTGGTCTAAATTGTTAGACCCTCTTATCTTGCAATTCTTAGAGATGCATGCCATACTTGCCCAAAATTGAATAATGCATTCGTCGAATCTAATATTAATTCTATGAATTTGGGTGCCCATAGCTTAAAGAAGGCGCTTAGTAGATTTGGTGTCAACTGCATACTTTTAGTTCAGTTACATCCTCTTGTGCCAAAGAGATATACCATGCACAATGCCACACGCTTGGCTTGCTTGTCCTCGATCATGAAAGTGATGATCCAAGGTGCCTTGGTAAAAACTTAAAGTCGACCTCAATATGGACGACGACTTCCTCCATTCCCCTATCAAAATATACGATTATTGAATTCGTGAGAAAAACATAAGAGTTTATATTCGTTCATAACACCTCTTCCCAACTTGTGAACCATTATGAAGAAGATATACATTTTGAGATAATTTGGTTTTGACTTGGTGGGTATTTACTCTTTCCATTTTACGTCACTGCTTTCGATGCTAATTTCTAGTTAGAAATGGGAATGCCACTAGCTTCACTTATAACTTCGGGGAAAGAGTCCACCTTAGAAAATATTTTATTATTAAGAAAACCTTAATTTTTTCGGCGTGAGCTCCTAATTCTCAACCTTAAGCTTAAGTTTGAGAGAAGTCGAATTGGTTTGCAACACATAAGAAAAAGGAGTGGCATGTCCTCTCGGTTGAAGAGAAAGAGGGAAAGCCTTCGTCGCCTCACGCTTTTAAAAGAAGGTCTTCAAAGGGCACATAGGAGGAACCCATGTTACAATCTGTAAGCCGACCCTTTCCCTTAATAGGCCCATCATTAGGTTTTTATCTCTTTACCAAAAGTTAAAGTAGGCGAAAATGGATCACTCGGCTTGTTAAATAGCCACTTGTCGGTGTATGGTAGTGGCTTTACTATGTCGGACGAGAGACGATTTGCATAACTTCAATGAGATTAACATCTCCCTCTATATAATTAGGTTTTATTAATGACAGTGACCCACCGAATCACAACCTCTTACCTCATTGGACATTCGGTTGGAGGCACTCACTCGGAGTCACTAACTCATAACGACCCATTTTGAACCATTTTACCTCAACACCCTGTTAGATTTACTAACACTAGCCACTCACAAAGAGGCACTCACCTTCATCCACTCACTCGAAGCTACTCGGTATTAGGCGCTCATTCGCCCACTCAGTCCTAGCCACTCACCCTTGGGCACTTTCTTTGAGCCACCCACAATACTCACAACGAGGCACTCCCTCTAAGTCACAAATGTTGTTTTGAAATGTTAGTTTCGTGCGTACGCCACATTTTGTGCGCACGCAACGTTTCGTGCGTAGATTATTACTGGAAATAATGTGGTGGAACAAATAGAGGTATGAATGGATTTGTGGATTGTGGGGAGTAATTGAATGATTGGAATTAAAAGGACACGAGGGAGTAATTGAGTGGCTTGGAATACGTTTGCAAATGGACGGCGGATCGGGAAGTGATCCGATGTGAAATATACGAAATGTTGAATATGTACGCCGCCAGTACGGAGCGTCTTATATGGACAGGTGTACTTTATTTGCGACAGGCGCATTTATTGCAAAGGACGCAATTTCAGTACGGAAAATATTTTGAAGGTACGGATTAATTTCGGCAAGTGGGTCATGGTACATTTGGAGGGTGGACGGCGTCCGCCGGCTTTTTTTTTAAGAGATCACAATTTTGATGACGTGGTATCAAGTGGACGTACGTATCTGATGTCGATTCACTACGTGGTTTCGTACACAAGTGACTGATCAAGTTGATACCCAGTACGTAGATTTTACGGAAGCGTCGGTGTAAATTTTTTGATTGAACATTGTTTTGTCTTTTTGTGAATTAATTATTAATGTAGATTTACTCATTTTTGACATACTTTGAAGTATTCGGGTATACCAACATTAATAGAGGGAGCTGGAAGATAGCGTACGGCTTGTATGCCTCCGTACATTCAGCAGTAAGCTCTTGTATATATTTGTCTGACTTAGGGTGCGTCTCCATGTGCCTAAGTAAGGGTTTTTTTCTGTCGTTTTCTTGTAAAACTTAGAGCCGTACCGCGTAAGTTTCAACCGTACAAAAAAAAGAAAAAATGAGAAATACATTTTGCGTCATCGTCGAATTTAAGTTGTACTACATATTGTCGTTTTGTGTTCTTCGCCCCACAACCACGCCAAAAAACGTCATCTTCAAACTTTTTTTTAAAGCACGGGGAAGATGTGTTTTATATCAAATATTTTTTGAAAAACAAATAAAATCACGTAGTCACACGTGTAAGAAATTTCCAGGATTTAAAAAAATTCAAGCGACGACGAAAAGTGCACGATCCACTATGTTTTGTCCGTTTGCGTTCAGGTACGACAAAGCAAAGAACATAATTTGTTTGGTTTTATCCGTTTGCGTCTGGTATGGATTTTATTTCGCCAGGGGTCTCAAGATCGAATGCCATTTCACGTCGCGCGGGCAAGAGACGCAAAGGCAAAGTGCATCTTCCTCAACCGTGAAACGACACAGGCTGGATGGCGGTACGTCTACAATGTCACGAAAACTCATGCGACGTCACAACCTGCTACAAAAAATAGCGTGCGTCATCACAGATTGTAGACGTTGACAGTCGTCACGGGCATTGTCAACGTATACAATCGTCACACGCTTAAGTAACTATGTCGCTGTTACACATAGGGATACCCGAAATCCGGTTCCGCCGGATCTGCGCTAAAAAACAAAGTTTTTTCTCTAAGTTTCAAGTACATGGAAACGCACCCTTAGTCATTTTAGGACTTAGGAACCTCTTGAACCAAAAACCTGTTTGTGGTGTTTTTTGGTAATTTTATTTGAGGATTACTCTCACATCTGTAAGCAAAATTATCTGAAATTCTGCATGTGTGTTCCTCTTTATATTTTTAATATTATCACAGATTTTCAGGCTTCTTGTGTACTTGGTCTGTGTTTTACTTCATTGTGAAGGTAGTATGTTTTATCAAAGTTCTGGCAAACTGTTTTTCTGCAACTTTGACTAGATGATGTGATCACTCTGTTTATTATTTTTGTCGGAAACTTTGTGAGGTTATTCTATAGCCTAGATAATATCTGTTAATGTAGTTTCGGCTTGTTTTGTTAATTCTGTTGAATTCTGTGTGTATCCAAAGTAGGTTGTTTTTGGGGAAGTCTGTGGTGCTTCCGAGGGTGAATCCATGGCTAGAAATGGCTATGGACAACAACAAATTCCTAGTCACTCGCTCTGAGGCATTCATACCTAGCCATCCACACTCATCTACACACTTCAAGCCACTCATTCGGCACGACTACGTATTAGCCACTCACTATGAACCATTCACCTCTAATCACTCTGCCTCTTATTCCAAGTCAATCACTTGCAGTCGTGCATCTTTATGCATTCACTTTGAGCCACTTCCTCTCAATAAACTATCGCAAGAGACTCAACTTGAGCCACTCACTTAGAGCCACTTTCTTCCAATCACTCGTTATGAGGCACTCACTCACAACGACTCACTCGTAGCCACTCACTTCGAGGCACTCATTCCAACCACATAGTCAAAGACATTCACTACGAGACACTCACACATGACCACTCACTCCGAAGCATTCACTTGCAACCATTTGGGCCTAACCGGTCACTACAAACCACTCTCGTCGAGGCATTCACTCAAAACCGTTCACTTCAAGGCACTCACTCCAAACCATTCACTCCCACCCACTCACTTGGAGGCACACAATCTGAACCACTCACTTTTACCTTCTACCCCCCAACTATTAACCCCACGAAACTCAATCTGAGCAACTTTATTTAGCCATTCAATTCGAGCCACTCACTCCAACCACTCAGACCAAGCCATTAACTCGTAGCCTCTGCAAAAATAGTTTTACAACCACGAAAGCTGTTCGTTTTGTATGGGTTGCATGTGTCGGTATTAGGTTATGGTTCACAATTTGAATAAATGTCACAATTTTGAGGAATGTTCGAGAGTATAGAGAGCTTGACAGAGTTGGGCCTGAATTCCAAAGAATGATTGTTGTACTATATGGTTGTAGTAATTATTGTGAAGGTATAACTGTTATGTACCATTATACTCTCAATGCACCATAAACGTCCATAAATTGCACCATAAACGTCCATAAAAGTAATGCTAACTCTGGATGATTCTCTACATACATGTTGTTTATACATAAAGACTTTATATCGCTTTATGACAACGTGGTTTATTGTACCATGTGATATTATGATTGCGAAGTTTAAATGAAGTGCATATCACCAATTTACCAAAAGTGGCTCAATAAATTACATGCTAATTATTGTTGTTAACACTGTTTAAGAGTTGACTAATTCCACTCTTCCACCCTTTGAATTATTGTTTTTCATAGTAATAACGATGGGCATCGTAGTGTACATAACTATTATATAATAATTACCATACAATTTTAAGAGTTTTAAAATATATGGCCAGTTCTGATGACAAACTAATAAAACGAGCTTTTGTTTATTTGGGTAGCATCTTAAAAGTGGATGTGCAAACCCAAAATGAAAAAATCCGTATACAGCGCCCTGATCGCAACAGAAGTCCGTAAAACTTTTTTGTTTTACGGGTACCACGAACTGGTATATATATTTTGTAATAGTGAGCATTACAGCGCTTTTCGCACGGTGAAATGCCGCTCCACAGAATCCAAAACCCAACAGAGGACTCATGTTTGGAAGACACCGTGTTCCGTAATCTAATGTCGTACGATCCTCTTTCCTCATACTTTTCATTTTCATTTCTCGTCTTTACACCTGCGTTTCATACTTTCATGTGTGCTTATTTTTGAAGTGGGACAGAAGCTTTGGTTTGTGGCTTCCAGCTTCGGGGCTGGCACACATGGCTGTTCTTGAATAATACTGCCAAGAATTATTGAACGCTAGCTTTTTCCGGTAAGGTGGTGCCCATTTGCTTTGAAGTTTCCAGGCCTTTATCTCTCCTTTGTTTCCAGCAAATTCTAGGTCAAATGCAGTTTGGTAGTATCGTCAAACTAATGGAAGTGTGTGAGTTCCATGTCACTCGCAGTTTCAGTTCCTTCAGATTCAGTTAAGTGGAGTTTCTTTTTGGAGCTCAGTTTCAAGTTCTTATTAAAGTGAAGGACATACCTTTTTGCTGGTCTTTTCTAAATGTTTTGAAAGTTGATCTGAAGGCTGTGAGGTAATGTTTGAAGGAAGTGCTAGTCTAATCCATGTTTTTTGAGAACATGACCGTACATTTATAATGAAGTAAAATCTGGCACCGTAATTAGCGAGGATGATTTTTATTATCCTTCCTATTTTTTAATTGATTGTTAACGCGATCCTTACTAAATTATGTTGGCACCAAATTAGTAGGTTTGATACATATTTTAATGGAAATTTTCTTATCAAAATGCGGTTTTAGTAGGAGCGATTAATGCCACGGTCTAAAATGAAGTAATATTTACATGCCAGTACAAGAGTTTTTTGTACCTAATCTGATCGTGAAGGAAGTTTGTAATGGAGTGTCGGAAGTCTAGTTGAAAGTTTTGTAAATCTTTTCTGGTCGTTTTTCCATACAGGAAGTGAAATTATTCTTGAACTTTGACTCGAGGTTTTTCTTTGAGGTGAATTGACTTAGACTTCCTTGACTTTGACGCTCACTGTACCTTGAGTGTGTGAAGGTAATCAAACTGCTATGATGGTTTGAC
>JBBHKE010002160.1:0-13822 GCA_037447655.1 Zygnema cylindricum | reverse complement strand
ACGTGGTCGTCTTTGTCTCTAATTTGCTTGTAGTACATGTTTGTTTGGTTGAAAGACCTCTTTCGTTTGGAGTTACATATCTTACACTATAGATCTAGTCTTTTAGGCATTTCTCTTTGGGTTTGCTTCTGCTAACATGTTTGATAATGGCTCAGTTCCTATTGCAAGTGCTCCTATTAGCCTTAGTGCTCCACCTGCTTCTGCTGGTGCAAGTGTGACTCCTAGTGGTAGTGGATCACAGCCGAGTCTTAATGCCCATGACCTTCAACAGACTTTGCACGAATGTGCGTCGCAAATTTCGCACGCTAAACTTTTCCTACGAAATTCCATAAAGTGAAAGTGACGTTTCGTACTAAAAATATTATGAAACGAACCATCGCGCTTACCTAACGAAATATTGATTTCGTTCGGTACTTTATAAACGTACGCCTTAAATTCCGCGGCTATTTTGACCCTTAACTCGTAACAATGAACACCTATTCGTTATTTTGACCTCGCGTTGTCGCTTAAATACACCATCACTGTATCTTTTAAAATACAACCCCAAATCGTGGGATTCTTTCGCGGACGTCTATCAAATTCAAAACTCTATATTCGTCACACATAAATACCCATTTACGAACAATTTCGATTCACTATAAATGTTACAGCAAAGTTGGGCTTGAATTTCAAAGAATGAGTGTTGTACTGTACGGTTGCATTAGTAACGGTGTAGGTACAACTGTTATATACTATTATACTCTCAATGCACCATAAACGTCCATAAAACTAGGGAATTGATCATTGCAGTGACTGTTTTGGTTGACAGAGTCACTTACGTCATTTTGTCAAATTTTGTACGTTTAAAGTACACATTGGTACAAATAAAGTACCGGTGAGTATAAATTTGACGGTTAATCAGTTCGACTGCTTTGAATTTCAAAAAGTGTTTCAACCGCTTAAAATTTTGCCGCGCTTGCGAATGTTCATAATAAAACCAACATTTCACACAATCAGTTAAGGTCCATGGCAACAAAACTGCAACAACCACATGTAAATAAAAGTCTTGCGCACAGTCACTTTTTGTCGTTATGTGAGCTCCACGGTGAGAGCACATGTTGGATTTTAACTTAACTGCAAAATTAAATTTTAATCACGAATTGTACACTAAACTTAGACGCAAATTGTAAAACGACGCGAACTGAAACCTCCCAAAATAAAGTACTAAAAGTTCTGTACGGATAAATAAAATCGCACGAAACTAATTAAACTTTGTACCATATTTCAAAAGTAAGCGTTTTCATGGTAGGCCTTTGGAATGCGCACAAAACTTGGCACAAAACTAGCGTAGAGTAGGCATACTGTATGTGTGTGCGTTTGTGCACACTCTTGTACGAACGTACGAATCTGACGTATGATCATAGCACAGCGCACGCCGCTGGATGAATTTTTTCAGCGAATTGACACAGCGTAGGATGAGTTATGTTATGGGCTTTTCATGTGATTTTCTTACATCGTTACTTTGATAAGCGACCGTCCGATCGTCGGAAATCTGACAGTTGAAATAAAAAATACCTCAAAACTCACAGAAAAAAATAAATTGTCCGAATGATTTTCAGATTTTAGACATGACGTTTAATTCTCTATCGATCGATGTGGAACTCAACCCTGTTACTATTTTTTTTCACTTTGCGACCAATACAATATGGGTCTTAAGGTCATATTCTATGTTTTACATACAATTTGCATATTGTATGGGCCTAATTTCACCTACTTTTGAACTATGCTTTGTACACTATTAAAACCGACCGGCGTAAAAATAACAATGAAACTAAATGAAAATAATGCGCGTCGTCTCTCGCAAACAAAGCAGGCCACACTATTTAGGATTCCCGATTAAATTTCAATTTTGCGGCTAAGTTTAAATCCAACATGTTCCCTCATAGTGGAGCTCACTTAATGACAAAAGTGACTGTGCGCAACACTTTTATTAACATGTGGTTGCCGCAGTTTTCTTACCGTAAACCTTGGCTGGCCGTGTGAAATGTTGATTTTATTATGACGGTCGACGTTCGCAAGCTCGACAAAATTTTAAGCGGTTGAAACAATATTTTGAAATTCAAAACTGTCGAACCAATTGACCGTCAAATTTAGACTCAACAGTACTTTATTTGTACCAATGTGTACTTCAAACGTACAATTTTTGACAAAATGACGTAAGTGATTGTGCGCAACCAAAACAGTCACTGCCATGATCAATTCCCTAAAACTAACGTTAACTCTGAATGAAGCTCTACATAGCGGTTGTTTAGACCTAAAGACTCTATATCGTTTTTTGACAACGTGGTTTACCGTACCATGTGATATTATGATGTGAAGTTTAAATGATGTGCATATCACCAATTTACCAAAAGTGGCTCAGTAAATTACACTGTTATTTATTGTTATCAACACCGTTTAAGAATTGACTAAGGGTGAAGTTCCATCATACGTTTCTGTAATTGTACGGCAAACTCTACAGACCGGGTCGATTAAGTCGAAGTTGCATCACGTAGAGTCTTTAAGCCACGTGTTCTAAATTGACTGGCGCCACGCAAGCTACGATCCGATGTTGAATATCTTTCAGATTTTTAGCACCGACAAACTTAACTTCAAATCTTGACTTGCGTACCATGTACCTGCGTACGAAGTGATCATACGACAAAACTTTTATACATTAGTCTGTACGCCAGCTCATTTTTTAGGGTTTCAATTTTCGAACATAACGAAAGTCCTTTGAGAGAAATAGTGTGACGAACAAAAGTTACCGAAAATAGCGTGACGAGGGAATGTTACGAAATTTCGTTTTTATTTTCGGTTGTATTTTGGAAAGCGCGTGTCATGTGCAAATCTTAAGATTTTTCGTTGGTTTTCCATCATGACACGTAGCTTAATTGTCCACCGTGTCACATTTTTTTTTTCTGTGTATGCCAACCCACCTCGTCGAGGTGGGTTGAGTCTAACAGAGAAAATTGAAGCGAACTCATCGCAGATGAACATCCGACGGCCAGTATTACCTCCAAGACCTCCGGAGAGTATCGGCAAGATTCTCTGTAATGTTGGTTTTCGTATAAAAACAAAATAGGCGGTACGATCTGGTACGGAGAGTCGCGGATTTCTGTTAGAAACGCCACTTTTCCCTTGATGGAACTTCACCCTAAGTCCACTCTTCCACCCTTTTTTTTATATATATAATAACGATGGGCATGGAAGTGTACACAACTATTATATAATAACTATCATACAATTGTAAGATTTTTAAAATACATAGCCAGTTCTGTTGACGAACTAATAAAACGAGCTTTTGTTTATTTGGGTAGCAGCATCTTAAAGTTGGATGTGCAAACCCAAGGTGAAAAAATCCGTATACAGCGCCTGATCGCAACAGAAATCCGTAAACCTTTTTTGTTTTACGGATACCACAAACTGGTAGATATTTTGTAATAGTGCGCTTTTCGCACGGTGAAATGCCGCTCCACAGAATCCACACCCAACAGAGGACGCATGTTTGGAAGACACCGTGTACCGTAATCTAATATCGTACGATCCTCTTTCCTCATACTCTTCATTTTCATTTCTCGTCTTGGCACTTCCTGTGTTCCATGTGTGCTTATTTTTGAAGTGGGAGAGAAACTTTGGTTTGTGGCTTCCAGCGTCGGGGCTGGCACACATGGCTGTGCTCGAATAATACTGCCAAGCATTATTGAACGCTAGTCTGTCAGAAGTTGATTCCCTAATTTTTCCGGTACGGTGGTGCCCATTTGCTTTTAAGTTTCCAGGCCTTTATCTCTCCTTTGTTTCCAGCAAATTCTAGGTCAAATGTAGTTTGGTAGTATCGTCAAACTCATGGAAGTGTGTGAGTTCCATATCACTTGCAGTTTCAGTTCCTTCAGATTCAGTTAAGTGGAGTTTCTTTTTGGAGCTCAGTTTCAAGTTCTTATTAAAGTGAATTACATACCTTTTTGCTGGTCTTTTCTAAATGTTTTGAAATTTGATCTGAAGGTTGTGAGTTAATGTTTGAAGGAAGTGCTAGTCTAATCTATATTTTTTGAGAACATGACCGTACATTTATAGTGAAGTAAAAGCTGGCACCGTCATTAGCGAGGATGATTTTTATTATCCTTCCTATTTTTTAATTGATTGTTAACGCGATCCATACTAAATTATGTTGACACCAAATTAGTAGGTTTGATTCATATTTTAATGGACATTGTCAATGGAAATAGTGTTTCTTATCAAAATGCGGATTAAAAAGAGCAATTTGCCGACTGAAGACAGCTCTTTAATATTCCAATGTACGAGTCATCATCAGGTGTAGTTTTGTTCCAAAAAAAAAGGTTTCCTTCATGTCTAGTTCAAGTTGTAGGCTTCCTGTTTCAATTTCTCGATTTAACAAGTCTATAGCTATCTTTGGACCTCGTTATCTCTATATTACCTACCGTCAGAGTACGTGTAAAACTTCCTTTCCCTACAATTCACATTCATTTCTAATATATTTTTCTGCTTTGTTTATCACTCTTGGCACAAGTCTTATTCCTTTTTAATAAATCATTTTGATGTGTGTTTGACGTTGAAACCTTGTTCTGCTTATACGTGTGTACGGCAGTATTGAAACTTCTGTATTTTTATCACAAATTATGGTAACAATGCTCGACTATATCCATAATACATCAGGTTTTACATAAAATTTTCTCTCTCTTTCGACGCCACTAAACTGTTTTTCTTTTTGCCGTGGGACAATGAGCTTCTAGTTTGGCGGAAGAGAGTATTGTATGGTATGACATGCATTTTCTGTACAATAGAGGTTGTACAGAGGAAGGTTCCTCAGAAAGTGCCATTTCTGCAGATTATGGTTAGAAAGATTCTGGTTTTTCTGAAACAGTTGGTGCGTCTTGAATGGAATGATTTTATTTTCTAGTGGCGTTTCAACTGATGATGTTCGCCACTATATTGGTGCTTTCTTTGCTAATGTGACATAATTCAGGCAGTTGTGATCAATGGATGCAGGATACTGCAAAGAAGATCTATGATATTGCAGCCTTTGGAACCAGGAATAACAGGCTATACTCATGGTATTGATTTAAAGTTCAACTGTGTGTGACAGGAGTCGCTCACACAAGATTCCCTATGATGACATTCCCTGTACAAGCCCAGATAAGAACAGCTCGCCTGATTGGCCAGAAAACACAGTATTTTTTGCCACAAACACATCATTGTTTTTGGTTCACAGGTTGCAAGGGTCGATTGATTGAATTATTTAAGAGCAACAATTCTTCTGGAGCTTTTTTGGTGGATGATAATGGATGTTCAGTTAAACAGCACGTTGCAAAAATCCATGGAATATCCTGTTCCCCTCCACACGAAATTAGCAGGCACCATAAGATAAAATGGAACCAAACCATCGTAAAATTTGTGTCTATTAGAAATGTAAGTTACAATGGTCCTCGTGTATCAAAATCTGGATCTGTTACAAAGAGAAATGTAAGATCGAGTCAGGAAGAAAAGTGGCGTCAAGTTCTTCGACGAAATGTTCGGTTAAAATTGGAAGAACTTTGCAATAGTCCTGCTTATTATCAAGGGGAAGGAATCATTTTAGCTCTTCTGGATGTGCTCTGCAAGGCTTTTTTCCCCCATCTTGTAGTGAACTACAATGTTGTTGACATATATGGAACGCCAGATGAGCCAGATCGTGAAAGGTATTTAGCATTTTTTTTTTTTTTTTGAAAGTGAGACTTACACAAAATGTGTACAAATTTTAGTATGTGCTTTGTGTTTATAAAATAGAGCTTAGAAAAGAACCCTACAGCCCTCAAGCCCTGGGTAAAATCTTGAAAATCCTGTTTTATGTGCCATTGAAGCACTGCAGTGCGGGATCAGTTTATTAGTTGAAATCAAATACTTAGGCAAATCAAAAACTTCAAATATTCTCAGTTTGTACGGCTGCTATGTTACAAGTCTTCTTTTGTTGGTTTGTCTGTTGACGTTTTTTTGGTCATTTCAAATCTTTCTGGCCGCTAGGTCCTCATTTTGGATATAAAGTGATTGCTTTTGATAGCATTGAGCTTGAATTTTTTCTGCTTCACTTGCCTGAGAGTTTGCAGACCTTAAAGTATATCTACACCCTTATGAAAACGAATTGCTGTAAAAAATAAAAAAAGTGTGGGGCCTCTTGTGAGTTCTTTGTCTATTTTTTGAAGAATTGTCAATTTGCAGGTTTGTTGTTTTGGCCACTTTAGAACTTTTGCTGGAAAACGACCCTCGGGAAGTACTGGAAGTTGCAAGCGGGGAGGGATACGGCAAACATAAAGCAATGAATGCCGCAGGCCTTAACCTTTTGGGTCGTTTACTGACAAGCAAGTACTAAAATAGCAACTGTTTGTGGGATTTCGTCACTTGATGTTTGTTGAATTAGAAGACACGCTCGAATTTCCTCTTATATAGCAACTAAAGACAAATGATGATAATCACAAAGCTGACCTGCCGAAGACAAGCAGACAAATCGACAAAACAGGTCCCACTTGGCCTCGGCTGAGAGTGCATCTCTTTTGAGCTTATCCGACAAACGGAAAGCACATATTGCAGAATAAGGTGGGTCAGCCTTGCTTTTAGTCATCTTGCGAAACAGACTTGTTCTTTTCATGTTTAATGTGCTATTGTCCACAACAATTCAGAATTGTTGTAGGACGTTTCTGTGTTTTGGGATTTTGTTTAAGCTATTTCTCACGTTTTTTTCGTTTCTGCTGTTCTCTTCTATAAACTTTTTACATCAAATCCTGGGAACCAGGAATTTGGATCTCTTTCAAAGCAGAGAAACTCGTCCTGTTTTGGTTGACTATGGCTTTGGTACCCAGGTTTATGAATGCAACGAAAGTCCCCGGATGATTCATTATTGCAAATTGTGACTAGGCAGATAAGGCAGATTTAAAGCTGTTACATGTTTCTGTTTAGTTCTAGATTTTTTTCATGAAATAGGTGGGACCTTTTTTCTTTTTGTTTATATGATCCAGTTGTTTGTTCATATAGGACCAGGAGGCATTTCTAGCAGTAATCATCATCATGAGGAGGAAAATGACAACATAGGATTGGAAAGGTGCTCATTTTTTTTTAATCTCCAGGTGGAACAATTTTTTGAAACAATGGAATGAAATATGGACAGCTAGAATAAAATCCGAAATTTGTTTTTGTTCACATGTGCACTGCTATTTTAACAATGTACTAGAAATGTTGCCTAAAGGGACATAAGGCTGATGTGGACACAAATACTTTTGAATATTTTCAAAGTGGAGAGGAAGAGTGACTACGGAGGAATGCTTAAAGCAACTTTGAAAAGTGTACGATTGGATGGCGATGAGTACTATGCGAGGATGAATCAATACTGTTTAATGACTCGATGCTTGCGTGTGAACTATGTGACACGGCATATCCGAGGATCTTTTAACAATAGGGTTTCGTATGTTACATGGGTAAACAAGTGGTGGTTGTTATTGTTGTTGTTGTTTTGATTTATTAATTTGTTGGGTTTCATTCGCCCTTTTTATTTTTCCTATACATCTTTTCTTGTCCCTTGTATTCTTCAAGGTATTGTTAGTTTGGCCTCGTGCTTCACCGTCACCTTCATTTTGCTTTTTGCTCCTGTACTCACACGATTCCATCTTTAATTTTAATTCAAGATAATTATTAGTATGGTTGGAAGGACTAAGGAAAATAATTTATTTCCCCTAGAGAAACAAGTGGATTTAAAGTACTTCAACAGTCAGATTTTGTAAATTCCTTGTGTAAACAATGAGCCATATTTTATTGGTTGAAGAGCAAGATGACCATAAGATTTTTTTTTGGCTGTAGGAGCACAATTGACTAAAGTCCACAAAGCATAGCGGTACTTCATCTTCTTTTGTAAGCTTTTGTCCACACTTGCGAAAAGAGATGGTTATTTATTTACCTCTGTTGAAAACTTCAAGTCTATGTAAATCTTCAAACCTATTATTGTTGTGTCGGCAGACTATTGTGACACATTTTTTGTAAACGTGTTTTAAGTCTTGTGATTTGTTTTTAGAAGTCATGCCCATATTTTTTCAGTTTCCATTTTATGAATCAATGGCTCAAATGTTTTACAATGTTTCTTGGATACAATAATACACAAATGCCTACAAATCCTACAATAGCCTAGCAGTGCCCTGCAATGTTCAACAATGCACAAAAATGCCCAGGAGTATATGACAATGTCCAGCAATTGTCTAGCAATGTCGACCAATGCCCAGCGATTCCCAGCCACATCACCAACCATATCGGCCAATGTCTAAATATCTCAAACAACGCCCAAAAATGCCTACAACTTCCACTACACCTTGAATCGTTATTAGCGTATAGAAATTATTAGTGTAAAGAAAAAATTAGCGTCAATCATTCTAATTTAGTTCCAGGAGACGTGGCAGATTATGGTCCACGTTCTTAAATAGTGTAACTTATTATATTTAAGGTATCAATGTCAAAATTTTGGGGTGCCGATATAGCGTACATAAGGCTAATAACGATTCACGGTGTAATGTCCAACAATGGGGAGCAGTAATCTCCATCAATGTCCATGGCTGCCCCAAAATGCCGCAAAATGCCCCAATAACGTCGACCAATGTCTGTTGATGCGCGGCAATGTGCAGCAATTCCTACAGAATTACCGTAGTCATACTTTCTGAGTACTGTATGTTTAATGCGTCCGTACCTTATTTTTTTCGCCCGTACTTTTCAACCACTGGACTATCTTAAGGTCACGCTTCGCATGTGAGCTCAGTTCTGTAACTTATCCAGTCATCCTTCCCTTCCTTCTAGAAGTATTCAAATTGTACGGATACATCTTTCCGTACATCCTCTCTGGCAAGACATCCCCCTTTTCCTTCAACAATTGCCTTGATGAACACACTTGTATCGAGCCAATTTTCTGACACGTGTCATTTCCGTGAAATTCTCAGTAATCCTTTTCCTTCATTCATACGTCACAGCTACCATCTGCTCACATTACGCCACGTGTCACCGAAGTCTTTCAACACGATCGTAAGTGAAGACAACTTTTTTCTTCACAACATTCTTGGTAATATCACATTCTGGCATTTTCTCCCTGCATTCCTTTTCCAGTAATGGCGGCATCCATGGTTTCTCCGTACTTAACTCTTAATTCCGTACATTTCCGGGAAGATTTTTGTCGTTTTGGACCATCCAGACATGGGTGCACCGGAGAGAGAACAGGAAGACAAGCTGGCAAATGTAGTAGAAGAGGAAATATGACTATGGAAGTTTCTGCAAAGTTTCCAATTCACGGGTTTTTGAGGAGGAGAGGGGAGAAGGAAGGAGGGTGGAATGGTGGAAGGAGACGGCAGTTGAGGAGGGAGAGTAGGAGAGTGGAAGCTATGGATGGAGAGAGAGAGGGAGACGGAAATGATGATGATCCTGCAGAAACTTTAAGGAAGGAATTAGGGTTATTGCAGGCGGAGATGGAGGACACACAAAGAAAAGGTGCGAGGATTAAAGATTGAGGATTATAAAAATAGTCAAAGTTGAAGGCTAATGCTATTCCTTATGTCTTTTTTGTTGCTGTTTTAGTTTTTGGGATGTCCAAACTTGTTCATTTTGATTTACTAATAATTTTTGTCCGGGTGGGAGGTGGGGTTTCTCCCCCTGCCTCCCGCCCTCGCCCCTCTCTCCCTCTTTACTTTTGGTCATCATTGTCCTTCGATTTAGGCACTACAATGTGATTATTGATTGGCCTCCTTAGTACATGTAGATATTTATCTTTTTTTAATTTCTGTTTGTTATTCTATTTTGCGGGGCTGTTCTTGCTGTCATTGTTTTTAAAATCTCAGTGATGTGGTTTAAAAAATGCTTGCTGTACATTTTCGTTCTTGTGTGCTGCTGTTCTTTCTTCTCCTTGTTTCATTTTAAAGGTTGAAGTTGCTTTAGATAACCAAAAGTAGTTTTGGTCTCTTCTATGTTGATGGGCCAAACGGCATTTGATCTTCTTTCGATGTTGGAATTATCGTTTTAAACTTCCTCTTTTGCAATTTTTGTTTTGCATTCCTTTTCTCCTATTATGTCACATTTTTAATGTAGTTTTGACATGTTCTTACCCGAGTTTCACATCCGCATCCATGAATTATTCAAAAAAGTCTCGAAAGAAATTCTTAAATTTGCATTCTGGTACTAGAAGTATTTTATGCCTTTCCAATCCACATCCCTCTCTCTCGTCCTCCTCTGTACCACCACCTCTTTCTCACCTCTTCCACCCCTCTTTGAGTTTTGCACCTCTCTTACCTCTCCCATCTACATGTACCTCGAACCTTTCCCTTGCGTCTCTCCCACTCCTTCTTCCCCCTCTCTCTTCAATACTTACATATCTTTTCTCTTACCTTTACCTCTTTTTTTTCCGAACAGTAACTTGACAATTTCCATGCCTTTCTCTTACATTTCATCGATTCTCCTGTATTCTTTTCTTTACACTTTCCATATCCATTTCTAGCACAATTCAGTGCACTTTCCTTCTCACTTTCCACTTTGATAACTTGACATTTTTTTCTTTCTCCGGCAATTGTATGGACTATCTCATACACGGTTCTATGCACCACCATGTACTCCTATTTTTCGGCCAAGTTCCAAACAGAAAATTGTGTTTTTTTTGGTTTTGTTGCTTTTTTTTTTTTTTGGTTTCTCAATGCCATGCCTACTGAAATTCATGGACCGAATTTTGTAAACTAATCCATAAATTCCATTTTATCGGCTAGTTCCTTATGTCAATTTTATGCACATCAAATTTAGTGTCCAATCTCATGAACATATCTTGTAGAATAATTTCGTGTACCACTTTTGTCCACAAAATTTGTATTCATTATCTTGTACACAGATTTGGTCTACAAGTTATTTACATTAGTTCAATTCTCTACAAAAAATTGTTTACACACATTCCTCTCTGTATACACTCCAGTTGGGCAAATTCAATTCTGCAGATTTTATTCTGCATGCAAACTCAATTCCATGCACAAACTGAATCCTGTCTGCGAACTAAATGAAATCATCTTTGTAACAAATATGTACGGTGCCTAACCAATTTTTTTCGCTCGTTAAGCTGATTCTCTTTAATTCTGCTCAACTCCATTCAACTTCTTTCAATCCTGTTTAATTCTATTTATTTCATGTTAGTTCATCTTTACTTCGCCATTTTTTTTGACAAAATGTGTGCAGTCAAGCAGCAAATTCCACTCCCAAATTCAAAATTTAGTCACTAACTCAAATTCCATTCCCAAACTCATTTTTTTTCGCAAATTCAAAAGTCATTTTCAAAATCAAATTCCACTCACAAACTCAAATTTCTTTCCCAAAACTCAAATTCCATTTAAAAACTTAGAGTCTCCATTCACGAACTTACTCATGCAAATTCAATCAAACTCTCTTGTTTCTTTCCACCAACAATGCCTGTCTGCGGTTCAATTCCGTTCAATTCCGTTTGACTCCGTCCAGTTCCCTTACATTCTCTTTACTTTAATTTAATTCTGTTTTCCTAACAGAAGTTTCTGTTTGCCTTCTGTTTATGATTCACTTAATTTGTATTTTCCTTTCAGCCAACAGTTCTTGCGTTCCATTCAATTCCATATCAATTCTGTTCAAGTCCGTTCTAATCTGATTAATTCTCTCTGCTTCTCAATTTTATTTCGTTGATGTCTTCGTCCGTTCGAGTCGGTTGAATACCGTTTAAACCCGTTTATATATGTTAAACCCGTTTAAACCCGTTTGAGTCAGTTTAAGACCGTTTAAACTTGTTTAAACCTGTTTTTCATTCTCCGTAGTCCATTCCTAGTCCGCTGAAGACTGTATAAGCTTGTTTAAATCCGTTTCCAGTCCTCTTTACACCCGTTTAATCCGGTTGAAATACTCTTCTTTCCCTTTCAGCAAACAACGCTCGAGTTCGATTTATCCGATTGACCAATGCGGTCGAGCAGTTGGCCCTGGGAGCCGCAGCCTCCATGAGGGCGGGAGACGAGGAGGGAGCCAGGAGGCAGCTGGAGGAGAAGACACGTGTCATGGAGGCATTGGCCGCAGCTCAGAGGAGGGCGGAGGGGCTGGAGGAGCTAGGGAGCAAGTTGCTGGAGGTGGGAGGGAGAGGGAGAGGGAGAGAGAGAGGAGGTGGAGGGCTGGGGGCGCTGAGGAGTTGCTGGAGTGGGAGGAGAGGGAGAGGGAGGTGCTGAAGGCAAATGCACGGAGGAGGCTGGGGGCTTCTTTTGAGGGTCAGGGAGAGGAGGGGGAGGAGGAGAGGGAAAGGAGGGAGGGAGAGGGAGATGGAGGGAGGGGAAGGGAATTCAAGTGATAGATGGGCAAAGTCCCAACTTTCTCCTCCTGTGTTTTCTCCCACCTCGCCCCTCTCTCTCTCTCTCTCTCTCTCTCTCTCTCTCTCTCTCTCTCTCTCTCTCTCTCTCTCCCCCTCTCTCTCTTCTCTCCCTCTCTCTCGCTTTCCTCGTCTTCCCCTGAAAGTTGTTTTACAGTTAATTCAGTTGTCGCCAACCAAATATATCGTGGATTAGCACGAGTGAAAAGAAAACATTTGCTCTAAAAAACTTTCAATCAATCTTACCATTAATTTGGTAGCATGTGATAGTTTTACGGCATCATGCGGTTTTCCTTTTAGTCCGTTTTTTTTTTTTGTTTTTGCTCATTTTTTTATTTTTTTTTATTTTCTTTCTTGGGTCTCAACTTCATTTTCTTTTCTTCGACAATGTTTGAGTTTTGCAGATAATATCGAGGAAAGAAACCCTTCTTATTTCTGCTCTGGCTACCACAAACAGTGTGGATTCTTCAAATCAAGGTCTGTACGATGTGAGGGAAGTTCCCCCGAATCCGGGATTTGAAGGGAGAGAGGGAAGAGGGGAATTTGAAACGGATACAGAAATGGAACGCGAACGGTTGTTGAAAAGTGCATCGGACGAACAATTACGGGAACGGTTTTTGAACATGGAACGGGCAGATTTGGAAAGATTATTGGAACGAAGTCCGGAGATTTTGTCGAGAGAAAGTTTGACGGACAGTTTTACAGAAAGTTCGACGGAAATCGGAACAGAATCGGAAGATTTGGATGACAATCGTTTTGAAGCTCTGGAAAAGGAAATCGCAGAAACGGAAGGAAAATACGCCCGTATATTAAAAATGGGGTTTGAAGGGGAAATTAGTGTGGATGAATTTGAATCGAAAAAGTCGACGGCGAAGGAGTTGCTCATACAGTTGTACCGGATACGTGACAGGTGTCACACTTTCAGTCCTTATTATGGGGATTCGTTGTTGCAATTTTTTTTATTTTTTTTTATTGTGGATTTTGTAACTGTGAGTCCGTAGTACTTTGGCCTTTTCGATACCTTTTTAATAAAATTTGTCCACAGGCTTTCTTGCTTGTACTCTTCATTTTCTTTTTTCTCTTTCTCGCTCTTTCTCTCCCCTACCCTCCCTCCCTTGTTCCCCCCTCCCCTTTCCCCCGCCCTCTCTCTCTCCCTCTCCCTCTCTCCCTCCCTCCCTGATCACATTTCAATGAAACTAGAGGAAAGGCTGTTTGGATACATTTTCTTTCATATAATTTTTTTCTGTGTGTTGTTTTGTCCCTTTTAAAAAAAACTCAAAAAAAATAAAAAAAAATTTGTGGCAGAATGGTTGAAGTGAAAGCGGCCGAAGACGAAGGAAAAAATGAATTGGAAGAAGGCGGAGAGGGAGGGGGAGAGGAGAGGGAGGAAGGGGGAGAGGGAGAGGCGATCTCTTCTCAGCAAAGTTCTATGATACAGATGAA
>JBBHKE010002159.1:0-73234 GCA_037447655.1 Zygnema cylindricum | reverse complement strand
CTCCCCCCCTCTCCCTCTCTCCCCCTCCCTCTCTCTCCCTCCCCCCAAACCCTATTCTATCCCCCCTACAACCCACCCCTACCAGACTTCCCATTCCCCACACACACCCCCAAACCCCCAAAATCCCCCTTTGACTCCCCAAAAAAAACCCATTTTTAACCAAAAAAAACCCAAAAAATACCAAAAAATCCCTCTCCCTCCCCCCCTCAAATCCTCTCCCTCCACCCCCCTCACCATTCTGTTTATAGGCATGATATACGTTGAGAAGCGTGAGGTGGTCCCCCGCAATATGGGCGAATCGGGCCTTGGCCTCATCCGCCGCTTTTTGGGCCTCCCGGGGCCGAAGGAAGCAGTTGGGGACTGGGGGGTGCAGGGAAGTGGAGAGAGAGGGAGGAAAGGAAGGAGGGAGGCAGACAGGGGGAATGAGGAAGGATGATGGGGCGTCCGGGAGCATCGGTAGATCAGATGAACAGCAGGCGATCACAGGATCAGCAATCGGAAATCAGAGGAGTCAAACTCGATCAAATGGCGCGTTATCGGCATCGAGAATTTTTTTGGCGGGGAGCAAAGAATCAGAAATCAGGCGAGATCAACTGGCGACTCGGCATCTCGAAGAATCAGGGAGGAGGAGGAGGAGGAGGGAGTAGGACGATAGCATGTTCCCGGAGTCATATCACCCAGTGGTCAGCAGATGCGGCGGTACAAGGCCCTGCGCTAGCCACTGCCGGCGCGCCACGTCAGCGCCCGGTCTGACTCTACCCTCTCTGCTCTGCCCAGCTGTACGGACACGGGAGGACTCGACTGTACGGACATTGTACTTGCAGATTGTACGCCACTATTGGACTAAACTGTACGGACACTAGTGAATTAGACTGCACGGACACTAGTGGACGAGAATGTATGAATACGGGTGAACTAAACTATACGTGCAGGGTACTTGCAGATTGCACGGACACTATTGAACAGAGATGTACGGACATAGATTGCAGGTTGTACGGACGACATTGGTCAAAGGTGCGCAGGCAACACTTGCACTGTACGGAGAATAATGGACATAGGTGTACGGAAACTGTATTTGCATACTGTACGGGCATTGATTGACAAATGTGTAAGGACATTATACATACTGTACGGACACCAGTGGAGAGCTGTACCGACGCGGTACTTTTAGGCTGTACGGACGATAGTGCACTAGATTAAAATAATGGTACTAAAAGATTAACAAAGAGATGTGAAGTGACATAAAGAAGACACCGAGAGAAGGTTGAAGAAACAAAGGGCTACAAACAAACTGCAACCTATTCAGACAGTAGAATCTAAAACGAAAACCCTAAAGGTAAAACCAGAAACGGTGAACCCTAATTCAGAAAAACCTGGAGTACAACCTCGAGCGGAAAAACCTATGTTGGAAAAACCTTAAAACGGAAAAACCTTCAAACGAGAAAACCTAAAAAGGAAAACCATCAAACCTAGCACCTACAACACTAAACCCTAAACCGGAAAAACCTAAAA
The DNA here is from genome assembly GCA_037447655.1 of Zygnema cylindricum. Taxonomy (NCBI): domain Eukaryota; kingdom Viridiplantae; phylum Streptophyta; class Zygnematophyceae; order Zygnematales; family Zygnemataceae; genus Zygnema; species Zygnema cylindricum. The sequence goes on along the minus strand of JBBHKE010002159.1, from coordinate 71,722 downwards.
CAAAAAGTCCTTTCATAAATACATGCTACTACAAAAAATAAAAATCTCAAAACCTGAAAATAAAACTGAAACAGAAACAGAAATTGAAACTGAAACTGAAACAAGCATCCTACACACAAAAACGAAATTAGGGTTTAAGGCTTTAGAGACAAATACCGGACAACATCGCGGTGATTGACAAAATCTCGTTGCTGCAATTGAAATCCGGACTCACGACGAGCATTTTCGCCATTTGAGGATCCAATGGAAACTCGGACATTAATTCTCCCAACTTTGTCAAATTTCCCTCGTCGTCGAGAGCTCCCAAATAATTCAAAAGCTCCAAAGCTCTCATCAACGTTTCAGGAGCCGGAGGGTCCATAAAATCAAAATGGACCAAATCGTCAATCCCCAATTTTTTCAGCGTCAACACCGTATTCGCAAGATTCGATCGCAAAATTTCCGGATACGTCTGTTCTTGCAAATCTTTCGTGAAACTTCTTTCGGTGTAAAGACGAAAACATTTTCCCGGTTGAGTTCGACCGGCTCGACCGGCTCTTTGATGGGCACTTGCTTTCGAAATTGGAGAAACTAAAAGAGATTCGACTCTAATTCTCGGATTGTAAACTTTTTGTTTTGCAAAACCGGGATCGATAACGTATACGATTCCATCAATTGTCAAAGAAGTTTCGGCGATATTCGTTGAAACGACGATTTTTCTACCGGGAATCCCGTTTCCGTCGGCTACTGGAGGAGGGGCGGCTTCGAAAATTTTCTGTTGGAGGGCAGGAGGGAGAGTGGAGTAGAGAGGGACAACTTTCACGGGTCCCACTTGGTCTCCTAAATTTTGGACTTCGCGAGAAATTTTTTTACAAGCGTCTTCAATTTCTTCTTCACCGGTCAAGAAAACCAAAATGTCGCCCGGAGGTTCACAAATGTGGATTTGAATAACCGTTCGAATTGCGGCCTCCAAATAGTCGCGCTCGGGTTCCTGGGGAATATAATTAAACATAAAAAAAGGGGGGGAAGGGAGGAATGGTAAGAAGAGGTAAAAGGGGGAAAAGGGGAAAAAGGGGACAGGTTGTGAAGATGCGAGAAGTCTTTGAACTTTCGCCATGAGTGGCTCCCAGAAAACCCACCCAAAAAGAGAGACAGAGAGAGACCGAGAGAGAGAGAAAGAGGAAGAGAGAGAGAGAGAGATGGAGAGAGGCTGAGAGAGAGTGAGAGGTAAACCTAATTTTCCAGCGACAGAGAGAGAAGAAAAAAGGAAACCACATTTCCCAGCGAGAGAGGACGAGAAGAGGGAAAGAGACAGAGAGAAAAACCTAGTTCTCACCTGAGTGTAAAAAATCTCCACCGGATGTAACCTTCCCGGAACTTTCATAAGTGGCGCCTCGTTGAAATAACCTTGAAATTTTTCGGCCTCCAAAGTGGCACTCATGACCACTAATTTCAAATCCGTACGGTTTTTCAAAACCTCTTTTAAAAGGCCAAAAAGTACATCGGTCGCCAACGTCCTTTCATGGGCTTCATCCAAAATAATGGCTTTATATCGCTCCAAAAGGGGGTCGGTCATGGCTTCTCGTAAAAGCATTCCGTCTGTTAGGTATCTGAAGAAAGGGAGGGAGAGAAAAAGGGAGAAAAAGTGAGATAACGAGGTAAGAAAACAGTAAAAAAAACAGTAAAATTTGACGCAGATAGGTTACATTTGACCCAGCAAACGTTATATTTGACCACAAAAGGATTCCATTTGACCCAAGAAAGGGTTAAATGTCGCCAAAAAAGGGTTAAATAAGGATAAATTCTGAAAAAGGAATCGATCATGGCTTCTCGTAAAAGCAATTCCTCTGTTAGGTATCTGAAGAAAGAGAGGGAGAGAAAAAGGGAGAAAAATGAGATAATGAGGAAAAAAACAGTAAAGAAACAGTAAAATTTGACCCAAATTTGTAAAGGGGGTCGGTTATAGCTTCTCGGAAAAGCATTCCGTCCACAAAGTATCTGGAGAAGGAAGGGAGAGGGAGAAATAACGAGAAAAAACACTTTAAACCGTTAAAAATCGAGCAAGAAATTGATAAATTTGACCTAAAAACATTTTAAAGCGTTCCACAAGGTCAGTCTCTTCCCAAAAAAGCATTGTCCGTTGGGCTCTAAGGGAGGGGGAGGGAGAGAGGGAAAAAAAAGAATAAGGGGGGTGGAGATGGCGAGAGAAACAATGAGAAAAAAATGAGCCGAAAACGGGCAGAAAACGGTAAAATTTGACCTAAAAAGGACGTTAAGAAAAAAAGATGACATGTTTAAACAATACTAGTAATTGCCTATTCACCATTTGTGGTTCAAGAATTGACGTCTTGTGTATTTCTAAAATATCAACAGTTACGTTTGTTTTTATTTTAACTTGCAATCGATATCCGCTATAGGGCCATTGGGAGGCATGGGATACAGGAATCTGGCAAACAACCAATTGAGTGGAAGCGTTGAAAATTTCATCTTCGAACTGTCTTATCTTGAAACCGACCCCAATTTTGTTTTAGAAGAGGGACAGTGATGGCTTTTTGTAAAAGCATTCTGTTAAGCATGTCGAGCCAGGGGAGAGGGAAAGGAAGAGGAAATAAGTAAAGAAGTTTAAAAACAGAAGAATATGGCCCAAAAACGGTTATATTTGACCTAAAAGCGGTAAAATTTGACCGGAAAAGGACCAAGAAAACCCTAATTTTGCTCTTAGAGGGAGTCTGTTGCGGCTTCTTGTAAAAGCATTCTATTCGTTTTGTATCTACAAAGGGGGAGAGAGAGAGAGAGAGAGAGAGAGAGAGAGAGAGAGAGAGAGAGAAAGAGAGAGAGAGAGAGAAAAAAGAGAAGAAACAGTAAAATTTTAAACTACAACGACAAAAATTGACTGAAAAATGGCCTAAAAATGATGAAAAACGGCTCAAAGATGACAGAAAAAGGAAACCCTAATTTTGTTCAATACGGGATCAGTCCTAACTAACCGGAGAAAAAGGGGGAAGGGAGAGAGAGGGAGAAAGCAGTAAGAAAAAATTCAAATTTGACCAAAAAATGGCAAAATTAAGCGAAAACAAGAAAATTAACAAAAAAATAGAACCCTAATTTTCTTTCACACTCACTTTACTACAGTTTTGGGTCCAGAGGTGTCCTAAAAAACCCAAAAAAACTCAAATAAAAATCCAAAACACCCCCAAAAAAACCAGAAAAAAATCCAAATAAATCCCAAACAAAAAGAAGAGAAAATCCTCTCACTTTATACCGGTTTTTGGTCCCAACTTGTCCTCAAATGGGATTGGATACCCCTCTTCTTCCCCCATTTCCCTCCAATGCGTCCCATCCCTCTCTTCCGTGATGTGACATGATGTCTTTTTGAACCCCAATAACCCCCCAAAAAAACCCAAAAAAAATCCAAAAAAAATCCGAAAAAAAATCAAAAAAATCCCAAAACATGTACGATGACGATATACTGACTTTAAAACGGTTTTGGGTCCCGAATTGTCTTCAAATCGAATAGAATACCCCACTTCCTCCCCTATAGTGACGTCCATTTCCTCCGCCACGCGACGTGACACCGACATGGCGGCCACTCTCCGAGGCTGAGTGCACGCCACCTGTCGCTGCCCCCCTGAGAGAGCCTCCGCCACGAATTGCGGGATCTGGAGGGGGGGAGGGAGGGAGAGAGAGGCGGGAAGTGAGAGAGGGAGAGAAAATTTTGAGGGGTTTTGGGGCGGGGAGGGAGGAGAACAAGAAGTTAGGAGGGATAATATGATTTGAGGGGGTGAGAGAGGAGGGAAGGAGAGGTAGAAAGGGGGAGGGAATGAGAGAGAGAGATAGAGGAGGAAAAACTGAAACCCTAACTTCTATTTTTTATTTTTTGTTATTGATGCTATTTTTTATTTTCACCAGGGCTGCCTTTCCGCTTTCACTCTCCTATTTCGATGAAAAAATTGTAAAACATTTAAAAAAAAAAAAAAAAAAACCATTTGAACCACAAACAAACCCTAAAATACCCATTTTTCTTTTTCCGAAAATTCTTCTCACCTGTGTCGTTTTCCCACTCCCCGTCTCCCCCACCAACACTATAATCTGATGCTGCCGCAGCATCTCAAAATCCGCAAACCTGTTGTAACTGGCGTTCGTCTTTCTGAAAAATACCGCACGGAGTGGACGACCGGGGATTCCTGAAGGATGCTTTCGCCGTTGTCGCTTCCGACGACCGCGGCAGGCGCGGAGCTCCCGGACTGTACGGATTTTGTACGGACTGTACTTCCGGAGGGGCCGTCCTCTGCCACGACATCGAACAGACTCAGTTTCCGTTTCCGTTCCGGTAGCTCACAATTAAGTAAGGAGGAAAGAGGGGAGGAGGAGGAGATGAAATGGGAGGGAAGGAAGGAGGAGGAAGGAGGGAGGAAGAGGGAGGGAAGGGAGGGAAGGGGAGGGAGAACAAAGAGGAGGAAGGAAAGGTGAATGGAATGTACAAAGAAATGAAATGGCACGGAACGGATGAAGGAAAGAATAAAGAAATACTTGCAAACATTGACGCTAATTAAAATTATTTTTTAAGAAAAAAGGTGTATTCTAATTTCGGCGTTTATGCTAATTGGGAACAACAAAATGGAATACTAGTCGTGGTTATATACATTATTATATGTTTCCGTACAAAGTCTTAAAATCGTACGCCGTCGTGAATTTAAATACTCGTACATATGGACTAATTTACGTATCAGAACAATCCTTTTTTTGGCGCGATCCTATGCAATTGATTTAACTCATTTTTTGTAAAAATTTCACTTGAAAAGGTACATTTATGTACGGTCTGCATAGACCGTACACCACACTATTAGATTTTTATTTAATCGCTTTTTTATGCTATTTTGTACGGGTTACCTTATTTAACGTCAGGAAAATTAAAGTCATGTATCTATTTGAGGAAAAAATCAAAATTTTAGAACCCATTAGTGTCGTTGACACTAATAACGATGCCGTGTACGTAAACCGTGATCGCTATTAGCGTACATGACGCTAATTGTGCACCCTTTTGGGGCAATTCTCAATAGAATAAAATTACGCTAAATGTTTTTTGACGTTATTTGAGGTACCCGCTCATCACAGTTCATAACTGAATTTGTTCCTTTTAAAGGTGGTGTACGGGAATCATATCTGACATTTCATTACATTTTAAATTTTAAAGCAGAAAAATATAATAATATCTCTGCGTAAATATTTTCCGGCATAGCGGAGTCAAAACGCGACGGCGACGATTTGAACAATTTCATTACATCTACATGTTTTATTGTGGACATATTATGTGCCGAAAATTTTAAAGCATTTACAAATGGCATGATAAATAAGTATCATGGTGTACCCGAAAAAACACAATTTACCGTGAAGTAGGCTAATTGTTTCATTACGCTATATTTTTTATTACGCTAATAGCGATTCACGGTGTACTGTAGTGTAGGTTTTTTACTCTAATTTTTTCATTACTCTAATTACGATTCGCGGTGTAGTGTACGATCTTTAGCTGATCTTATACCGCATTTTTTTTTAATTAAAAGATTTACTATATAAAGTTCGAAGTTTTGGTGACTCGTGTCGACCTGGTTTCAGACTTTCAGTCGATCGTACGAAATGCTACATCCGTACAGATGCCTGTACTACAGTACAGTAGATTTCGTACAATAGTGTACGATCTTCAGCTGCCGCCTTCGATTTCATATCGCACTTTGACCGATTTCTTAAAAAGCTTCTAGAGAACTCCACCGACATTTTGTCCCGACCTCTGCACCGAGTCAAAACAAAAAAAAAACACCGCCATCAATTTTTTATTTTTTTATTAAAAAAAAAAAATTGACCTCTCATTTTTTCTGACAGAAAGTCAGAAACGTTTCCTTTTTTGCACCGCGAATCGCTATCAGCGTATATAAACGCTAATTCGGTTCCCCCAAATTTTGACCCAAATTCTTAAAGAGAATTAATAATTCTATTTTTTGCTTTGCCCTTTTTCTAAAAGGGAAATGCATTGTAGTCGCCTTCGTCTCTGGTGACAACGAAAATTGACCGTCGATTTTTTTGTGTAAGATCTTGAACCGTTGAGTGTTTTGAGTTAGGATTGGCGTCTTTGGTGACAAAGGAAAGAGACACGTGGTACAATCCTATTTGTTGTATTTCACGTGGTTGTAGTGGTATGATAAAAGTCCAGACAAAATCGACGTCAATCCAAAATGTCGTGTTATCAATACCGGTTGAGTAACGTACAGTATCGTACGCTAATTTTTTTCGGGTGCGATTCCGTACATCACGCCGAGTTGTCGTTTTGTCAATATCCGTACACGCCAAAATGTCGTGTTATCAATACCGGTACAGTAACGTACAGTATCGCACTTTTAATTTTGGCGCGTGCGATCTCGTCACATCACGCCACGTTGTCGTGTTCTCAATATCCGTACACTACACAGCGAATCGTAATTAGAGTAAATAACGCTAATTCGGTCGCCATAAATTTCGACTCTATCACGTTAAATAGAGTAAATGATTCGATTTTTTTCATTATACTATTTAAGGTAAAGTTTAATTAGCGTAAAAAATCCTAATATAGGCTCGTTTTAAATAGTGTGGAGTACGGACAACGTCTGACTGTGCAAAATTGTACTTTTATAAGTAAAAAGGTACAAATAATAATTTAATAGAATCGCGCTCGTATGTGAAATTGCACTAAACAAAAAAAAAATCGCATCGAAAAAAACCCGTTCGCATAGCTCCGTCCGTCGGCAACATTCTCGCCCGTGTGAACTTTTTTCATGAATTTACATGTGACAATTTTAAAGTTAAACGACAACAGTATGAGTTGAGACAAATATTATATATCTATAAGACAAATAGTACTAACGACGTCAAAATATACGGACTAACAGTTTTTGTATGTCTACATAATTTAGTGTTCATAATTACAGCACGGATAATTATTGCCGACATAAGCTAATAATAAGCTAATGTAGAGTACTTAAATAAAGTAGAATAAATTTCCTCTTTGAAAAGGTTCTATCACAATAATTAGCGTTTAAAACTCTAATTGTTTTTTTTGGTTTTTTTGCTCAAATTTTTTCTTTACTATAATTACGATTCACGGTATATCGTAATTTCAGTGTTGGCGTCACATACGGTTTCCGTACATGGTACGCACTGTACTATCGCATTGTATATGGTAAAGACCATGACAATGCCAAGTGGATGGTTTAATTCGCGTTTCTTTCATGTAGGGGGTTTGATTAAGCGTAAAAGTTTCACATTGATTTGAGGGTTCGATCTCAATCTAATGAACAATATGAATGAATGGACTGAATATATCATGTAGTATTAAATATTTTAAATGTTAAATCTAGAATACACATTAAACCATTAGCATTATTTAACCATTATTCGTTTAAACAGAATACAACTGTTTTTGTTTATTTTGTATTAAGGTGTTGCATGTCTATTTTTCATATTTTTTTTTATCAATACATAATATCGCAAAAAAAGGCAAACAAAATAAATAACCACAATACAACCTTCATCACATAACAAAAGCGCAAGAAACAAATGTAAACATAACAAAAAAAAAATAACAAAATAAAAAAAACATCAAACTTAACTAAGATTCAACCAACTTAGTCCAAAGACCCAGATGGTTAGAACAACATCATTATTAGCTCGATGGCTGACTAACACTACAAACACGTATTTTCTTTTATATTTTTTGGTAGTTAAAATATGTTGATTACTTTAAGTACTTTTTTTTTGTTTTCGATCAAGCACCCTAGTCGAAGACCCAAATGGTTGCATAAACATCATTATCAGCTCAAAGGCTAACTAACATAACAATAACTTATTATTTATTAATTTTCGTTGTTTATTATAGTAGATTGATTACTTTGAGTACTTTTTTTTTTGTGATCAACCAACTTAGTCCTAAGACTTAGAAGGTTGCATAAACATCACTATCAACTCGGAAGCTGACCAACATTACAAACACTTGTTTTTAATCATAATAATTGTGTGTTAGAATACATTGTTACTTTGAATAAATTTTTTTCTTTGTTTTTCCGATCAACCAACTTAGTCTAAAGACCAAGAAAATTGTTGAACATCATTATCAGCTCAAAGGCTGACGAACATTACAAACATTGGTATATACATTTTTTAAAAATACAACACAAATACTTTGACTACTTTGTTTCGCTAAAACTTGATTACTTTATTTTTTTTTACATGGCCAGCATTACAGATATTAGATTTTTTCTTTGAAATACAATACAAATACTTTGAATACTTTGAATACTTTGTTTTGGTGATACTTTGATTACATCGTCATCATCATCAACTTCATCATCATCATCATCGTCGTCATCATCATCGTCATCATCGTCATCGTCAACATCATCATCGTCAACATCTTCATCATCATCATCATCATTACATCATTATCATTATCATCATCATCATCATCATTACATCATCATCATCATCATTATCATCAGCGTCATCATAATCGCAACATCATCGTCATCATCATCATCATTACAGTATCATCATCAACAACATTATCATGATCATCATTATCATTATTATTATCATTTCATCATCATCATCATCATCATCATCATCATCATCATCATCATCACCACCATGGTCATGATCGTCATCATCATCATCATTATCAACATCATCATTACATCATCATTACATCATCGTTACATCATCATTACATCATCATCATCGTCATCATCATTATCATCATCATTACATCATCATCATCATCGTCATCATCATCAGCTTATCTTTCAATAGGAACAGACAATGCTCTAGAAAAATAAATAACTTATAACTACCTTTCTTGATAAGAGTATTTAAACTCAAAACCAAACAATAATAAGGAAAGAGCACGAAGCAAACAATTCCCAAACCCTGTAACATGTAATCGAAAAAGAGGTTTTCGTGTCATAATGATCTTAACTAAAATAGAACTCCCAAAAGTCGAAAAAAAACACACTTACACCTGAATAACAAAAAATACATAATGTCGTATACATAATGACAATTACAATATATATAACATATCGAATAATATTTATATCACATGTAACTGATATAGTATAAAACGTTATAAAACGTTTTAATACACATTTAACATAAGTAATATTTGTAATATATACAATAATGCACGTTATTATCTGTTTAATATATTTGAAGTAGGAGTTATATTATAAACAATGTATATAATTTTAGTTAAAGTATAATATATGAACTACTGCTATAGTTGTACTGTATACTTATACCAATTATAATAAACATAATGTAATGGTTAGATATAATTGTAATAAACATAATGTAAAGGTTAGATATAATTGTCATAGCATATATAACATAACTGTTAGTTTCAACTGCTATAATTACTATAATGTAAAAGTTTATTTTACTTATAATAATTAACATAATATAACGGTTAGATACAACTGTTATAATATGTATAATATATCAGTTAATTTTAACTGTTAGGATAAATATAAAATAAATTGTTATAAAAAAAATAATGTAATAATTAGTTAACACTAATAATTAACACATTATAACAGTTATATATAAATGTTCAAATATATATATATAGTTAGTCCTCACTATAAAAAATAACACATTATGATAGTTAGACTATATATAATATATAACTGGTTAAAATTTTAATAATATAACTGTTAGATTAAAACCTGCTATAATATGTGTAGTATAGCAATTAGATATAATATTATATAATTGTCAACCAATGTCAACCGATGTTTTATATAAAATATATTTATAATAAAAATTGTTTTTTCTTCACAACATAATTTTGAGAGAACAAGAAGACTCAGCCGATGGTAGAGCGCTAAGCTCCACGTTCCGTCAACATTCCTTACAAGAGTTTATTTAATTCGAGATTTTTATATTAATGTCATAAACAGAACAAAACTGAAAGTAAACAAATAAAACATGTGGATAATGGGACTGAAAACTGAAACTGTAGATTGATGTACCACAAACATATCCAAAATAAACGGATCCCAACAAACAAAATAACACATCACAACATACATTGCATCGGAAAGAAAAGACTATGAAACATCTTGGCAGAGATGGCTGCGCAACAAACCACACTATTTAGATTCGAAGAGGTGAAATGAAACCATTGTTGGCTTCTTGTTGAGAGAAAGAGGGAGAAACTAAGCGTATAAAAACTATGGAGGTATACATATAAATATACATATATATATTAATATATATATATATATATATATATTATATATATACACTATATATATTACATATAAATATATTACATATATATATTATATATATATAATATATATATATATATAATATATATATATATATATATATATTTTCGACTTTGACTAATGCTTACTTGTACAATTTACACCACACTAAATAAGGTGCAATGTTTTCCTAAACTAGCACAACTCCGATAAAAACGTGCGATAACGTTGACAAATGACAAAAAGAAGATAAAGCTTTCGCATAAAACTGATAAATAAAAATGACAGGATTTGACATAAACAGATAGAAAAAGGTACCCGGGGAAGGAGAGATCCGAAAAGGGTACTTGTGAGGGTGGCCAAGGCACCGACTGTCACGGCATACTTGACAATAGCTTCCCTCTCACCCTCCAGTCTGAAAACAAACAACTTCACTTCTCCCCTCCCTCTCCTCTCTCTCTCTTTTTCCCTCTCCCTCTCCCTGTCCTCTATAGAATATTCAAAATATCTAGAATTGATGAAGGGGAAAGGGACGGAGGAAGGGAGGGAGGGAAAGGGAGATAGAGGTACTGGTTGGTTGACAGCAAGAGAACCAGATTCGTACTCCAATGACGAGACAAGGGGAGATGTTGACAAGGCAGTCCACAACCGCCGGTCTCAGAATTCGAAACGTTTGACATTTTGTCGTCACCTACAAGAGTACACTAGCAAGGAAGTAAACGGACGGAATTGTAAAAAAAAAGTACTTTTCATTTTTGCGCGTGCGATCTTGTCACATCACGCCACTATCCGTACACTACACCGCCAATCGCTTTTACCATAGTGTTTGCTAATTCCGTCCTGCTTTTTTTTTTATTATACTCCATTAGCGTAGTTCATTCTATTTTTTTCTTTACTCTATTTAGGGTTAATTGTTTAGTACCGTACAAAACGGAAGTACGCCACCGGTTAATTAGTGTGGTGTACGGACAGTGTCAGACCGTACACAATTGTACCTTTTTAAGTGAAAAAATAATTAAAGAGTTTTAGTAGCCGCGGACGCATGAGAATGTGCGCTTTAAAAAGGGGGTCAAATCGGGCTGTCAAATATCAAGTTCGCACATATTCGTCTAGCAACTACGTTTCGACTGTGTGAACGTACAATTTGTGTACGATTTGTAAGATTTTGTACGAATACCTATATTAGTGTAAGCATGTTTAATACCGACATTTATTTTTTTCAAAGACCCAAATTAGAATTATTAAACAATTAGAATGTATGTTTTTTTTCAAAATTTTCAAATTCTTAATTACCGTATTCCACGGTAATTTTTCATGTACGCTAAAGAAACATCTACGCTAATAGAGATTGGCGGTGTACCAAAAACGGATTGATATGTGAAGGAGTACGTGTAACTCCTACGACAAATTGTGACGCTCCTATTGGTCCGCGTGTACAAAAACGACAGGCCTTTGGCAACCAAAGGGCAAAGCACCGGGTCGCCCGCGACTATTATTTCTTTACGTTAGTTAAAGAACTTTGTAATTAGCGTTAATGACCCTAGTTAAGGTTCAGCGTAAACACTGTGACTTACGGATTTGTCAGACCGTACCATAATTGTACTTTATGAAGAAATAAAGTACGAAGTAAGGATTTAAAATAGTCGCGTCAATATGTGAAAGTGCGCTCAGAATAATTAAGCGACAAAATTAGGTTGCGTACACCTAATTATTTCGCACGTGTTTAGACGTAGAGCATGTGTCGCCCATGTGACCACAAAACATGTTTCACACGTGTGAAAGTTACAATTTTTACCAAAAGAACGTACTTCTGTTCACTCTGATGTTTCGGACTCGAACCGGCTGCACCAATGAGATTCAAGTTTTCAAAAAGCTTTTCTTAGGGCGTGTCCCCATGTAACCGATATTTTGAAACGTTATTTTGGAATTTAGCGCTGATTTTACGGTGTACTTTTCAAAGTGTGCCTATGTGAATCGTTACTTGCGCGTTCATTATTTTGAATACGTGGCAGCTGTAAACGTCGCCAATACTTGCGAAACCCAAGCTGCTGACATTTGTAGACGCCAACGGTCTCGGAACAAACTACGGACATTTGTACGCCGCAAAGAGCTCCTGACATACTGGGACAATTGTCGACGTCAACTGTCATTTGTTGACGCCCACACGTGAACGACATAAGCAATCGCCTACGTCTACAAAATGACATTTGTAGACGCCCACAAGTGGACAACATAAGCAAACGGACAAACAATTTTTTTTTCGTGTATTCTCCCAACTGCAAAAAAACAAATGAAAACTTTTGACGCGTGCAACCCAAGATTTCTATTTGTCAATAGGGTAGTATTTTGATTAAAAGCAGGTCACGATTTGATTTCATTACAAGTGTGAAGATGAGCTAGAAGTGGGTCGCGATGATAATACTGCCAAATCGCCTTACATTTCAAGTTCCATGATGACGCAAAATTTATTTGAGTTTTTGCCCATTTTTCGTACGGCGTAATATTTTCAAGTAGGAAGTCCCATTTTCTGTGTAAACGACGGGAAAAAACCCTTACTTAAACACATGGGGACACGCCCTTACGAACTCTGCGAGGTTTGATGACACGTGTCACTTCTAGCGTGAGAACTGACGTGCATCGACGATCCATTTTGCTTTTGACTTATCTTTCACAATTTTTATTTATGTTTTATTATTTTTTTCAGTTTTAACCATACTGTACTTGTAGTACCTTACCAGTACCCCAACCTTATCTTATTGTACGTTTTTGTACGTTTTTGTCTTGATTCTAGCGTTACACTACACCGCCAATCGTTATTAGCGTGTAAGTTTTTTTAGCGTATACGAATAATTAGCGTGGTTCACGCTAATTGGGAATTTGAAATTTTTTGAAGAAATCGTCTATTCTAATAAGGAATTACGGTTTTTTACAAATAGTGTGGATAATTCTATTTGAGAATTAAAAAAAAAAAAGCGGGACGGAATTAGCGTACACAACGCTAATAACGATTGGCGGTGTACAATACACCGCCAATCGCTGTACGCGTCGCTATTAGCGTACAGGTTTCTTTAGCGTATAGGAATAATTATAGTGATTTACGCTAATTAAGAATTTGAAAATTTTGAAAGAAATCGTTTACTCTAATTAGGAATTAGGGTTTTTTTAAATAGTATGGATAATTCTATTTGAGAAGAGAAAAAAAAAGCGGGACCGAATTAGCATTTAATACGTTAATAGCGATTGGCGGTGTACTGTACTTCTTTGTTTTGTCGTATCGTTTCCTTTGTGCTTTATATCCCTCTCCCTATCTCTCCACTCTCCTTTTTTTTCCCTCGCCCTCTCCCTCTCGCGCCCCCTCTCCCTCTCCCTCTCCTTTTACCGCGGAGCTGAGACCGACGAACGGTTTTTCTCAGGTCGTGTGACAGTACTGTAGGGCCGTGCCTCTAAAAGGAAAGTAAGACAGATTTATATTTGGAAGTGTTATAAATGTATTTCGTTTTGGAGGAATACATTTGTGGTGTATCTATTGTGTATTTGTATGTCATGCTTTTTTCAGTCCTCCTTAAACCTTGACGTCAGCCACCATCGTACCTTTGGTTGCAAATCTTGGTACAAGGACCTCGTCTAATCTACTTTAAAATAGGGCGCACGTGCAGTTGGTGGCAAGTTTGTCGAGTATGCTTCTAACTCTAAGGCGTATCGCATCTCGTGTCTTTCCCAATGTTGTGTGATCATTACACAAGACGTTGCCTTCAATGTATTCCCTCTCCTCCAAACTCTCTCACCTCCTTCCCTCCCTTCTTCCATCGTTTCCTTTTCCTTTTTTCCCTCTTTTTCTCATCCCCCTTCTCTCGTCCACAACAGGCCGGCTTTGATCCTCTCTTTGTCTTAACCCCCCCAATTTCCCAAGCTTTCCTAATCCTTTCCTCCTCTTTCTTGTCCATTCCTTCCTCTCTTAGTCCGTCTTTTCCTTCCGACTCTTCTATGAATGTTGTCATCCTCTCCACTTATCCTCCCCCTCACCCAATCTTTTCCTCTCCCCTTGCCTTCAATAACAAACCTCTCTAAGCCTCTTTTCTCGTTACTAAACTCTCTCCCACTTCCCTCCTTTCGATTCCCTACCTTCTTTTTCTCCCACTCTTGTCCCTTCTACTCCTCCTATTAAGACCCTCCTCGATCTCGTGGCCCTTCTTCTCACCTCGTTAAAACCATGGGTTATGCATCTCTCGCCGGTGTTAATCTCACTAATCTCCGATCCCCTCTCTCTCAAATACACTCTCAAACCCCCTTACTCCCAACTTTGGAAAAGTGTCATTGACGTAGATTATTCACCCTAATATAACACATCGCTTGGAATATTGTTCCCTTTCCTCTAGGTCGAAAAGCTATCAGTTCTAAAGGGTCTCCCAAGTTACAAAAAAAGCGGACAAATCTATCGATAAAATAGAAGGCTCGCTTGGTGGCCAAAGGCTTTTTGCTAGGACAAAAGTTCAAAAATGGCCTAATTCAAAACACGTCATCAAGTGATTTACCGCCACTTTTGATGAGTTGTGCCTACTTCAAACGCTACGTACCCGATTGGTGCGATCTTGTAATTATATTGTCACTTCATATACTGCCTGTTCATTGATACGGTAATCTTCCATCGACTCCCAAACTTCATACAATTTTTTTGTGAATTGATGTCGTTGATGAGTCGAGGTAGCATTAAACAAAAGCATATCAAGCTGGCGATTACTGCGTGGCTCCGCATTCAAAGGGCATGCGATCACAATGAAGACATCGCAAGAAAAAATAAATCTACAAAAATAAACGTTAGAACAATACCGAAAAGAGAGTAGGTGAAGGTAACGTTTTTTTCTTAAATTGGTTATAGAAAGTGATCGAGTTTTATTGGTGTTACACATAGGGACACCTGAAATCCGGGTGTGCCGGATCCACGTTATAGAACAAAGTAAGTTCGCTAAGTTTCGAGTACATGGGGACATACCCATAGTCAAAGAAAAATTGCGGCGAATGAAAGGGAGGAATTCGCTTTCCTACGAGACGATTACGTAATGATTCTAAAATGGGTATGGATATAAGTAAGGTTATGCTTAAACGAGCATTAAATTTACATAAACCGACGTAAAAACAAACGTGAAACAACAATATCACATTGAAAATAACATGCGCACTAAAGTATAACTTTGGAATGGGCGTTTTATCATTTACACAACCGAAATGGTACATCACTAGTGTTTTCTAACATTGTATTAATTTGTGAATCCATGTGTAGTCCAAGATAATCCTACTTGAAGTGGTTGTCAATTAAGTGATACACCCTTAGAGACACATGTTGTGCCATTAGTTTTTGTGAACCCTCCCAAAAATAATGATGACCATGTTTAACCTTAATCATAAATCAATTCGAGCAATTTTGAACAAACATGAATTGTTGATGATTATTAACAAACCTAAAGGCACAGACAGGAACAAAAATAATTAAACAACACAAAAATGGTTTCATAAAAAATCACTATTTGTAGCAGGAAAGTGATTGTGTTTGATACAATCAACTTGCCATACCTATTTACCGAAATTGGTACACTTTTTCTTTAGACAATTTTTTTTGAACGTCTCTCTTTCATGTCAAGTTCGTAGCCACGCGAAAGCGATCCCGAAATTGGCCTCGTCAAAATTAAGAAATGTCCAATATTCAACATTAGATTCTATTATTAAAATAGAATTTGAACATTAAAACAATTGGCATTTAATTCGCCTACTATGGTAAATATGAATAATTTATTGCAAGAAAAAAAACCATTTTTACTTTTCAGTTCCTCATCCAGACTAGATCTCTACATTTTACACATTTCCAGACAATCTCAATAAAAAAAAATCATGACTGGAAATTCTTAATCAGTATATAAATAAGGGAACTTTGTTCACCCCTCCGGAAATCCTTATATAGGCGATGTGTCTGTCTTAGGTTTTTTCCGTCACACGGCCGTACCACGGGCACGATGTAGCGCTGCCGCCAGTCGCGGTACAGACCGTCGTACCGTGGCAATAATCTACGCTGCCGCCCGCCGGCTGGCGTAATTCTACGCTGCCGCCTGCTCGCTGGCGTAATTCTACGCTTCCGCCCGCCCGCTGGTGTAATTCTTCGCTTTCGCCCGCCCGCTGGCGTAATTCTTCGCTTCCGCCGGGTGGCGTGATTATTCGCTGCCGCCCGCCCTGCTGGCAATTTTCTACGCTGCCACCGGCTGGCAATTTTCTACGTTGACGGCCGCTGTCAATATTCTACGGTGCCACCCGCCGGCTGGCGTAATTCTACGCTGCCGCCCGTCGCGGTACAAACCGCCGTACTGTGGCAATATTATACGCTGCCACCTGGTGGCGTAATTTTACGCTCTCGCCGCTCGGTGGCGTAATTCAACGTTGCCGTGCGTCGCTGTGCAGGTCGCCGTACGGATGCCGTAATGTAACATTGCCGTGCGTCGTTGTGCAAACCGCTGTACGGATGGCGTAATTTAAGGTTTTGTGCGTCGCAGTACAGACTGCCGTACGGATGGCGTAATTTAAAGTTTCGTGCGTCGCTCTGCAGACCGCCATACGGATGGCGTAATGTAACATTGCCGTGCGTCGCTGTGCTGACCGCCGTACGGATGGCGTAATTTAACGTTGTCGTGCGTCTTTGTGCAGACCGCTGTACGGATGGCGTAATTTAAGGTTTCGTGCGTCGCTATGCAGACCGCGTACGGTTGGCACAATGTAACGTTGCCCACCGTCGCAGACCGCCGTACCGCTGGCACATTGTAGCGTTGCCGTCCAACCGCAGTATGGACAGCCGTACCGCTGGCACAATGTACACCGCGAATCGTTATTCGAGTATAAAACTCTAATTTGGGTTCCTGAAATATTGATTTTTTTTCTTAAATAGGATACATGATTTTAATTTTTCATTTACTTTAATTAAGGTACCGTACAAAATAGCGTAAAGAACGAAAGTACAATAAGATATAAATAGTGTGGTGTACGGTCGATGTTAGACCTTACATAACTGTACCTTTTCAAGTGAAAATTTTACAAAAAATGAACTAAATCAGACGCGCACGCATAGGAACGTGCGCTAAAAAACGGGATCATTGTGACACGTAAATTAGTCTGACATGTACGGATATTTAATTTCGGATACATATACTAATGTATATAATCGTACGGCGATTATTCCATTTTTGTTGTTCCCAAATTAGCATAATGGCAAAATTAAAATACACCTTTTAAAAAAAAAAGATCAAATTCTTAATTAACATCAATTACGATTAATTTTCTTCAACACTATTTAAACTTTGACACTAATAACGATTCGCGGTGTAGCGTTGTCGTGTGTCCGCAATACTGGCATGAT
Organism: Zygnema cylindricum; assembly: GCA_037447655.1. Classification (NCBI taxonomy): domain Eukaryota; kingdom Viridiplantae; phylum Streptophyta; class Zygnematophyceae; order Zygnematales; family Zygnemataceae; genus Zygnema; species Zygnema cylindricum. Next base: position 54,058 of record JBBHKE010002159.1, on the reverse strand, counting down.
AAACTAGACAGGGTATCTGCCCGTGTAACGGGCGTTGATTTACGATGGCGTAATGCAACGTTGCCGCCAGCCAATATCTACGAACGACCACCGGCAGTAAAAAAAACACTTTAAGCTGATCAAATCACCCTATGATTTTGTTCCCATGAAGAGTGCATTACTACTGTCAAGAGAAAAAATACAAAATTAAAAATTGGTTTGTTCGATTAAAAATAACAGACCTTTGGTTGTTGTGTTGAAAGCCTTAAATAGGCGATATCTGTGTGCGCACGCGGCGGTGTCTGTACGTCCACGCGACTCAAAACAAGATGTCCCTTACGACCACGACCCATGTTCCCATGTGCCGTCAGTGCAAAATTGATGCCTCAACATACATCGCAAGAGCAAAAAAAAAAAGGTACGCGTGTGCCACCCCAGCTCAATTGATGCCTAAAAATACATATCAAATGAAAGATTATGAAATATTGTAATTCGTAAGAAACGGTTATTAATAGAGGGATATTATATTAATGTTGTTGATATAACATTGCAAGAGCAAAAAAAGAAAAGGTACGCGTGTGCCATCTCGGCTCAATAGATGCCTAAAAATACATATCAAATAAAAGATTACGAAATATTATAATTCTTAAGAAACGGTTATTAACAAAGGGATATATTATTATTGTTGTTGATTTACAGATCACATTACATGCAAGTACGTTGCTAAGTCGTGAAATATACAAGCAGTAATAATATATCATTGCATTTTTTTGTTTTAAATTGGGGTTGATTTATGAAAGCGACACAAAATGTGTAGATGTCAGTAGCGTACATTACTTCACTATTGCAGTTTGAAAGAGTTTATGATGCGTCTGTGACCCTATCGCAAACACCCTAAGGTTGTTGTTGCAAAGTGTGTAGACGTGAGTACGCGCATTCGAGCTGAGCTATAAATCACAATATGTGATTTGACAATCTACAAAACCGACAAGATGTGAACCAACAATATGTGAACTTACAAGATATGAACTGCAAATGTACGAACCGGCAATATATGAATCGACAACTTATAAACCAACAATATATACACCGGAAATATATGAACCAACAATATGTGAACCAACAATATATGAACGGACAACAAGAAAGAGGGAGAGAGGAGAGATAGAAGACCAAGAGGGAGAGAGAGAGGGAGCGAGGAGAGACAATAAGAGAGAGGGACGGGGGAGAAAAAACAAGCGAGATAGGAAAAAAAAGGGCGTTGAATCAGTGTGTTTAACACTAATAGCAATCCATGGTGTTTTTAGATGTTTTCATAAATAGGACAGGGTAATACAATGTGAAAATTGACATTTCTTTTACAATAGTAAAATAAAGAAGTTTCGAAAGAAACTTATCCGTAAACATTGTTAAAGCTATGAAAAGCTAATATCAAAATTTTTGTTTAATTCTAATTGGGTTGTTAACATTTTAAAGTAAGTTGCATAGGTATACCTACTTCGACACACTTATGTTCCAACAGTACTATTTCTTCAATGGAATATTCTTGCTGTTTGGAAGTGCGTATATTTTTCTATGCTTTTACAATCACTCTATGGTTGTTGTTCCAATAGAAGTTGCAGAGACTCTTTACATATAATGCATGTCGTACAATTGCTTATTGAGCATATAAACGTATATTTGTATAATACTTTGGTAAGACTCGACAAAGCGTGATAAAACAACACACGATACATGCACATATAACAAGCATAACAAAACACGACACAAATTGTTGTTCCAATAGAAGTTGCAGAGACTCTTTACATATAATGCATGTCGTACAATTGCTTATCGAGCATATAAACGTACATTTGTATAATACTTTGGTAAGGCTCGACAAAGCGTGATAAAACAACACACGATACATGCACATATAACAAGCATAACAAAACACGACACGAATCATGTCTGTGTAACGGGCATTGATTGACTTATGTGAACAAAAACATATTGTGTAACAAAACACACCAACATGAGATCTGTAGTTAAAAATAAACATTTGTGTTCTGACAGTTACACATAGATATAGGCGGAGAATGGTTAGTTAAGTGTAGTTAGTCAATTGAAATTGTTAGCGCAACACACCATTGAACGTTATTACAAAGGTGACACCCAGTCATCAATAAACCCATTTAATCTCAATTACAATATTCCTGTTGTGAAGTAGACTAAATATGATTATGAACTTCAAAACATGTTTGTTTGCACAGAATGGCATCTTACATGGGACATTATCTCGGTTTAAAATTTGTTATATTTGTGTTGTACATTAAAACACCCTATGGCTGTAATTCCCATGTATAATTTACATTTGTATAGTTCGTCAAAAAACCCACCTATAGTTGTTCCCAACTATATAGAGTACAAAAACTCTATACAACCTTAAACACACACAACACGACCTTTGCCCGTGTAACGGGCATTGATAAACTAGTTTTGATACAAATTACTTCGTTTGTGTTAATAGGAAAACTGTAAGTAAACATCCTGTTTTTTGTGTTTGAACAACACCTTTTAACCTTCAAACTTTGAGACGTCACAATGGCCAAAAAGAAGCTTCAAAAAATGATTATCCTTCTAGCTTTAGGGTTCAAAACTATATCAGAGTAAAGGAGAAATTCAATTTGATCAGGAAAAAATGAGCTTTAAATTATATACATTTTTTTTCTAGGGGCTATTTGCGAAAATTATCCTAGAATTAAAATATTTTAAAAAATAACCTCCACGAGAAAAATAAATAGTGAAACTAATAAACAGAATTGAATGAATTCTCTAATGCTGAAAAAAAAAATTTTATCACTCTTGTTTGGAACTTTCAGTGACGAAAATTGATGAGATGGGGAATGCTCGAAAAGGGGAGGTTAGAAATTTCAACTTCCACTGGATTCCTTTTTTATTGCAATTGCATTCACCGAAATTGGGCTTGAAACACTGTAATTTCCAGTTACTGAATTCCAAGTCCATTTTCCGAATTCGTAGTCGCCTGAAATGTATAAGAGGGATACAAGACAAATTATACATCAGAGCTGATTTTTTAGCTTTGTTTTTAATTTCCAACGTCGTAACAAAAATTCCACATTTTGACCGTCTTGTTTTCACACAATTCCTTTTTTTTTATTAACTGGTTGACACACTTCAAAAACACAAATGTTTACATTTTAAAAAAATATTTAAAGTTGAACTGATTAATAGTTTAGTCAAGTTTAGAAATGAAGTTATGGGCAAACCCATCATTTTAGGCAATATTTACTTTTACCATTTAAAAATAGAAATTTGAACGTATCAATATGTAAAAACGAGTATTTTATCTTTTGCTAAATTTGTATTTGTCGACGTAACCGCCCACAGAAACTATAATTAGTTCCAATGAAAAATAGAATAGATAATGAAATAAAGGTGGCCCCAGAAATTTAATTCCAGCGAAACTCACCTGTATTAAAGTTATTTGAGATTGCCGTTCCATCAACTCTAATATTAAATGCTAATATTTGACCTGTGGCATTACAAACCAAAGTCGTCGGAGAAATCGTCACAACAACTCCCTTCGGTTGTTCGATTGCAACTTTATAAATTGAATTTGAGGGACCCACATTTGTGACACGACGAGTGGCCGTGACAGCCAAACTCCCCAAATTAGTCACCATAAAAGGAGTATTATAATGGAAAGATTGTTTATATTTTGGGCAACTTCGACGCGTCAAATTATATACTGTTGTCGATCCGTAATACGAACAAAGGTAGAGTGTATAATCGGTAATTCCGGAGTTGTAAGTTATACCCGGATCAGCCGCATTATTTGGACTCATAAGACCACTTCCAAAGTCAAAAACATTTCCGGATGATATGGGTTTGGCTGCAGCTTTTCGCAAAACCAAGTAACTAAAAAGAAGGGGAAGAGAGGAGTGAGTAACCTCGAGTGACGATAAAAAGCAATTTTTTCATGACAACATTATTTACTGTTAGTAAAGATATTAAAAAGATTATTTATAATTTTTTTTTTCTTATTTTGGTGAAAAGCTTATCAATTGTCCTGGCAGCCGAATACAACATTTTATTGTTATTTTACAAATTTATTCATATGTTTACTTTTCTACTCACTGATAGGTGCATATCCGTCATCCTTAAAGAGGATACAACATTACGAGAGTCACATCCGGTCACGAAGCTTTTTTTGTCCCCTGGATCCCTTTTTTTCTAAGATATATACATGCGAAGACTATATAATATATCTTACCAGTCTTCCCAAAAGCCGAATAAAGCATTCCGGGAGTCCAATTTGGCCGCAGAGATTTGACGAGAGCGAGAGCTCCGGCTACATGGGGGGCAGCCATAGACGTTCCGCTCAAAATGTCAAAATCGGATCCCATTCGGTGGAAGGGGGCGGAGGGAGCGAATGCGGCCACAATATCGACTCCAGGGGCACTTATGTAGGGCTAGAAACGAGAGAGGTATTTTTGGAGAAAGGGAGAGGTTAGAGGCGTCGAGGTTATTGGAAACTACAGGTAACTAAGGATGTGGACAACAAACAAAAGCAGAGCAACTTGAGGGGAGAGATATTTTTTCAGCTTTTGAAAGACGAGATAAACTTGCGCAAGGAACAAAAGTAGAGAGATTTATAGGGAAAGGGAGAGTGGTCGTAGAGGTTTTCGGGAACTCGATGTAGTTGAATATATATGGCAGATCATTTTTAGGCAAATAGGGAGGGAATTAGTAGAGAAGGCAAAATAGTTCCAAACGATTTTTTTGGCTAGAAATTCTGAAAATAAAAAAAATAGAAATGAAGGCCAAAAAATGTTTTCTTGATTGAATTTCAATAGTTTTACACAAGGGAAAGGTTCTCAGTCTATGCAACTCGTGTAACGGAGAAAAAGTATAATATTTTACTTGAAGAACCCAAAAATTGAATCCAATCAAGACACCGAACTAGCTGTAACTCTGTGTTAATCAAAAGAGCCCTTTATAGCGCCGGTTCCGTTTCCTGGTAGTTTAAACCTTATTTCTATAAAAAATAACCTGTCCACTCTACTATATGATAAGCCAGTGGGAAAAACATAATCTCAGATACAACATAGTTTGATTCGGCTGATTTTTATTTATTAATTTGCTTCAATTTTACATTTATTTTTAATTATTTTCATAGGATTTTCACAATTTATTTACTTGTCTCACCTTCATTATATTAGAAATTGGATTTGGACCACGGGACGAAAACGAAGCTACCGAAGGAATTCCGTCAAAAAATATTTATGTTTTGGCAATAGATACTCTAGGCTTACTGGAAAAGGAAAGAAAGGAAAAACATTAAATCCTTCTAAAAAATATTACAAATGAAATAACTCAAGACTATCTACGAGGATGAGTTGTTTTATTAGCGGGTTCTTGGAAGATTTCCCTTTTTACTTCTTAGACATAAAAACAAAATATGAGAAACGAGAAACATAAAGAAATATCGAACCAATAATCCACATTGACAAAAAAAAAGAAAAGAAAGGACCAACGTCTTTGCACAATATTGTTGTTTCCTTGTCGAAGCAGTTTTGTTCGATCTCTGATACTAAGTTTTCCTTTTTAATTACTGTGACGCATTGCTATACATTGTAATCCACATTCTTTAAAAAGGATTTTTGAGTATAGTTGTCCACTCACTAATATTGACCCTATAAAGTAGGAGAAAAGGCCATGGTGGGCAGAAGAAAGAGAAATCAAAAAAAGATCAAAGGTGAGATAATATCTGATATTTCTTATCTGTGTCTTGTAAATAGCTTGAATTTGATGTTTACGAAATTTCTCCTTATATTCCGTGCATGTAAAAAAAACGATGTGTACCTTTTTGTCACTTTCACTTAGATATAGTTCGAACCTTTGTGCGCTCTTTCAGTTTATTTCAATTAAAGGTGACGCCCTCGTAATTGTGTACATGATAATTTTTCTTTATGAAAAAGGTCCCTTTGGTAACCAGCTGACTCGCATTCCTCTTGTCTATTCTCGTGAGGTTTTATATCTTTGTCTTTTGTTTTTTAGTGGCTTCTTCTTCCCCTCCACCTAATATAAACCTTCCTGGTACTTCACATTTTTCCTCTCTTGAAGGGTTTTCGTTGCAAGGTTACTTACATTTGTTTCGACGCGTAACCTAAAATCTTAAAGCCTTCGCTGTTATTTACGTATATTGCTGGTAAAGAAAAAACGAAATTTACGGGATCGAAATATTGGTTGGTATGTCGCAAGATAATCCCGACTGCTCACGCTTCGCGAACATATTTTTCTTGGTCAAAAGGATTATTTAAACCACCATCACAAAGAATAATTTTTCCTCTCACTTTTTCATTGATTAGAGAACCTTTTTTACATTCTCTATACACCCGATAAAAAACATATGGTGTTGATTCGTCAGAGATTCGACATACATTTTAGATTTTTTCCTTAACACAACCTTTTCACACCTCCTAACCACCCGATCGGGTGTTGTTAGTTATTCAAAACCGTGATTGGACATATAATTTGACTTTCTTTGTTTAAGACAATTTATACATTCCCATACACCTAGTAAATGTCATATAGTGTGGATTTGTTGGCGATTTTAACAATGATTCTACATATCTTTTGGAATTGTCTCCCAAGATTCCCATACATTATCGCACACCCAATTAACAACATATAATGTGGATCTGTAACGCTTCAACCGAATTTCAGTATTTATTTTAGATTTTTTTATGTAAACAATCCTTTTAACATTCATAGACAGCCAATCGACGACACAGAATGTGGACTCATTTGACATGCAAACTCCAACTTAGCATAAATTTTGGATTTTTCTATAAATGAAACTTCCTTTACCATTTTATATTAAGAGTCAAATTCTGATTTGACATATATTTTGCAAACATACAACATTTTTCGCATGCGTTTAATTAACTACATGCGATGCCTTTCAATCTTATTTAATCTTCAACATTTATTTTTTTGGGATGCCGTTCAAACCATAAAAAAAAAGTAATAACTGATGGAAAACATTTTTTTTTTTTTTTTGTTTATCATTAATTTAGTTTTAAATACAGATTTTTGATCCCTAGTTTTAGAGCAATTTCGAAAGGATTTTTGAGAGATTTCTTACCGGACATCGGGAGGATAAGCCCCTTTTATACCAGCAAATCCGGCATAAATCAATGGAAGTAAAGGGGTTTCGGTGCCACGTATCATTGTTCCATTGGTCACGGAAAATCCCTAGAAAAACCCATAACTTATCAAATGATATATTCAATCACTTATAATAATTAGCTTCTAATGTGGTGTAATTGCTAACGATTCTATTCGATTCAATAGAAATTCCTTTTTCTCAAAAAAAGTTCCAAACTTTTAACTTAAACTTTGTGTGATATAACCAGAAACAAATGCGCAAAAGCCTAATTATTTGAAAAATGGTTCCACGTGTCATTGTTTCATTGGTCACCCAAAAACCCTCGTGACAAGAAAAACCATCATATTTTTATTATCCCAAAAAACTTAACTCAAATTTTAATTTGTGGAAAAACTCAAATACACCCTTCGGCTTGAAATTTCAATTCTCTCTCGATCTGAAAGTTAAGACTTAGTTTCAGAAAAAAAAATTACGCATTTTAGAGTTAACAAAAAAAAATGAAAATAAGAGGAAGGTGAACACTTTACTCACTTGAAATTTCAATAACTATCCGAGTAAGCTACGTTGCGTCTTATATATACATATATATACATATATATATGTATGTTTATATATGTATGTATATATACATGTGTGTGGGAATTTATATGTGTAAATAAAATTGAAAAAGCTTACATGAAAAACAGAAGAGTCTCCGAAATAAATTTCCGTACTAAATTGTCGGTTCATCGAATTAGCCCCCACCAACAAATACCAAGGGGCGGTATTTACCACTGTTTATAAAAAGGGACCGGAATTCCCAGCCGCCGCTGACATTGGAATTCCGGCCAAAGCCGCATTTAGTGTTCCTTTAAAAAAAAGGAAAAAATAATGAAAAACAAGGAGAAAAATAGAAAATAAAATAAGGGAGTGCAAGAAAAAGTGTCAACAGAAAAAGGGAAAGAAAAAGAAAAAGCAAAACAAAAAACAAATAACAGTCAAAAAAAAGAAGTCTAATGTCAAATGAAGGGAAAAAAAATACACGTAGAAATAAATAAAACAAAAAGAATGGAGGGAAAAAAATCAAAAAATTGTCAAAAAAAACGTTCCAAAAAAAATAAAAAAAACGACAAAAAGAAAAAAAAATAGAAGGAAAAAACCTGCGTCAATGGCTGAATATAGAGGATATTCTGGAGGGAAATTTGAGCCCAAAGAAATCAAAATAACATCAACCCCATCGCTAATTGCGGCTTCAAATCCCATCAAAATGTCAGAATCCGAACATTGGGGCCCTAACATTTGCAAATTCCAGCAAATCTGCATACAAACAAAAACAAGAAAGAAAAAATATTAAAGAAAAGACAAAAAAAGGGAAGGTGGTTATTGATAATTACGGTTCAAAATTAGGGTCTGAAGGAGTTTTTTCAACGTCCGAATCCTATTAGGGTCTGAAGGAGTTTTTTCAACGTCCGAATCCAAACACTAGGAGCTGAATATGGAGATACTAATTGAAATCCTAAGATATGACAAAAGATATGTTTGAATTTACAAGATGTAAGAGTATTACAGCTAAGAAAAACTGTAACCATAGGTAATCAACAAAACTGAAAGGCACATGGAGTGATGAAACAACAGAGAAAAGGAATAATAAAAGTTACACACTAAGAACTAGTTTTTACAACAGCAATACTATTTAAGTGAGCTTTCTGGTTCACTTATTTAGAACGAAATCATAGACTTCCAAGCAACATATATTTTTTTCAGTTAACAAATCGACTCTAATTATAGGTTATTTACAACGCCTCTCCATCTAATATTGTTATGAAATTTAGTGGTTGTTACTTCAACAATCAAAATTCAGCCCTATAACACTTTTAATAGAGATAACGGTATTGATGATGCCCAGAAGGCTGCTTTCCTCTTGCTCAAGCTTTTTGGCAAAACGTCATTATATCGCTCGCTCCAGCCTTTTGCTTCCTATCCATACCTTCACTCAACCTCATACGTGAGGTCACGCCAGGTCACCATTCTGAAACTCTCCTTGAAAATGCTTTTGAGAACAGGTCATGGTCCAGTGTTCTGTTGCTTTGGAAAATTTTTCAAAATACAAAAAAAATCAAACTGACTCCAAGGAGAAGTACGTTTTTCAGAACTGTGTTTTTGCAATCAACTTTATTTCTGGTCGCCTTCGTGCAGTTTACTACAGATTACCTGAGTTGAAACAAACCATGGAGATTCTTGATGGCTTATCAGTGTCCTATTGTCCTTTTTTTCCTCCTTAGGAAAGTCTTCAACTCTTATCTTTGTTAGACACAAAATCTCACTACAAGACTTCTTCTTGAGGAAAAGAAGCATTTTTTTTTTAACCTCAATTCGCCTTAGCGTTTTTTGCTACACAGTAGAACAAACTTCAATCTTCAACTAAGACATTTTTTTCGCCATTGTAAGGAGACGACACGTCTCTTAACCGCCCGTCCTATTCTATTCAAAATAATGCGAACACCAAGCCACTTGTGCACAAAGACATATCGGCGGACATGGCCGCTACACGGTGTACCCTTATTAGTGTCAAGGAATATAAATGTGGTGTTTATATTAGTGTTCTTAATTTTAATTCAGTATAATTTTACTGGATTTGAATTGTTGCTGCGGACACTATTTTCAGTTTGAGGTCAAATTTAAAGGCGTCGGTAGAGGGTGAACCGCCATTGTAAAGAATAGACTTTTGTTAAGCCTGTTGTATGAAGTAATGGAAGCGAATCACTAGGCTCTATTGGTCGAATTTTAAATTTTTAGCCGTAACAAAAGGCTCTTGCTATATCGTCATTTTACCATTAGGGTCATGGTCGCTAATAATGATACATGTATACCAAAACAATGTTGCGCGCTTTGGCTGCTGCCACGTCATCTACCTCCATCTAGTTTACCCGTCCTGGGTATATGCCAGCATATCCTTGGGTACGGTGCCTCTACTGGTAAACTATTATATATACTACTAATTAGTGCAAGGAGACGTGGCAGATTGTATTTATGATTTACTTTTTGATTTTCTGATTTTCGTCCAGAAAAATTAGTGTTATCAACTTGGGGAGCGTAGTCTATACTGTGGTCCATTAGGACCAAAAATTATTCCTGTGCAATGATGTCCAAGGATCGGTATGGCCGTCTCACTTCCCTCCGGCAACCGACAAATTTGACCGTACGATGCCTGTTCATTTTGGTCCTCCATACTCACCACTGACTCTTGGTAGTCACGCTTTGACGGCCATTCAACATTATGTCATCATGTGGTGTGCCCCAAACTTGGATTCAATTCCGTACTTTTCAAAAAAACTCCCTTGAATTGAATGACAACTTTGAGAACCAGTTTCAATGTGTCAAGAAAATATTGATGATAGTACTTACTTTATAAATGGATAAATGTGCCCCATACGCAATCCCTTGTATTTGTCCCACATCCAAACCCCCAAGTGTCGCATTTTTGACAATCGATCCCGCAGCCGTAGAAGCTGTATGAGTCCCATGGCCTTCTGAGTCTCGAGGAGAGAGAAATTCATTTGGAGATAAACTATACCTAGAAATGAAAGAACGGCTGAAATATTTTGCGCCGATAATTTTTCTGCATAACGAATTGGATGCAAAGTTGTGAGTTTGAAAAATTTAAGAAATTGATTCAAACGATTTTCCCAATATGGTCAAATTAAAGGATGTGGATGGCGAACAACAATTGAGATTCAAGATTACTGCTAAAGGTTTTTTCACCGATAATTATTGTGTGTCATGATCAATGACTTTTCCTATATAAGAAACATTATTTTTGGACCAATTGGGAGATATGGTTTACAACCAATGGCCAACTCCTCCCCAATCTATGACACGTTAAGTTTCCATCGAAAATTTTCCTACTTTTTCGAAAGTTTGGAAGCTTGGATCAATGGGCGTCCTAGTTATTGTTTACCAACAAACCATCGTCAAATTATTTTGTATCAACTGATTTTAACAAATTTTCGAGAAAAAATGTTGGCTTTGGAAAAATAGCCATAATTTTTTTTTATTGGGTGATGAATTAGGAACATAAAATATTCGTCGAAACATTTTGCACAAATAATTTCTCCACGTCATGAACTGAATGCAAAAAAAACAACTTTTGGACAAATTGTGAGATTTGGCCAACAAGTTGTCCCTGGCGTCCAAAATTTCACTCAAATTCAAACTATCTTGAAACATTTTACACCAATAGGTTTTTTTCCCACATAATTTTAACAATTTCATTAGATGAAATGTTAGGTTTCAGCAGGTTGGGGGAGTTGGAAATTCGTTCGACGAAAACCTATTCCGAAAATTCAAAGCCTCGTTGACTTATATTGCACCTATTATTTTTTAGTGTCACGATTCGAAACGTTAACTAGGCCATTGTGAGCTTTTTCCAGTTTAGGAGTTGATAAGATTAAGGTAAAGATTTAGGAAAAGTAAGAGGAAGAGGTATTTATGGTTGATTACAACGAGAAAAAGGCCTAAATCTGTGTTTTTGGACAAAAATAGCAACTGTAATCTAAACCCGACTATACGTAAGAGTTATAAAAGAGAGATTAGACAAGCTAGTTACTTTGAAAAGCCGAGCTCCATTTTCGCATTCACATTTCACTTGTTCATGAATCCGATGAATCAATATGGCAACTACTCCTATCCCCAGTTTAAAAAGCACAATGGATATGCTTAATACATCAAATGTTTTTTAAATTAATCTCTCTCACTCGCTCTCTCTCTCTCCCCCTCTCTCTCGAACTATTTTTGCCTCTCACTCACTCCCTTTCTCCCCCTCAATCTCCCTCCCATTTTACCTTTCTATTTCTCCTCTTTTCTTCCCTCCCCTGTTTTCTGTGTATTTGCGTGTGAGTGTACATCCACACATATATATACTCATTTCTATAGAGACCGGAATTAATGTGGACCAATGCACTACTTGTCAAGTGTAAAGACATTTTCCTATAGTTCACACTTATGACACTTACCTGTTGCAAGTAGCTGAAGTCCAGTCTTCTGACATACAATTTCCTTTGATTTTTTTGGGAGGGGAAGGCATCCCAACGTCGTTAAAACTTGGGCTTTCGGGCCATATTCCTATGTACATAAAAAAAAAAGAAAAAAAAAAAAAAAAAAAAAAACATTTATGCTTCATTCCGTAAGAGTGGTTGTTTAGAAAAAAGTACTCAACACATAAGTTCATCAGGTTTCATCACTTTTCATTCCCAATAAAGACAATTTACGTTTCAACATGATGTTTAAATTGAAAAAGTAAAAACATTTTTAACATAAACAAGGAGTTTAATTTCAAAAAATGAAACAATCTTAACTCATCAGGTGTTTCAGCTGAAAAGGCTGAAGAATGGCATAATCGTTGAGGATCGGCGATATTCTACATATCGCATGGGCGCCAAAGTGAAAACTTTGGTTAAATGGCCAAGCCGGGGATCGAACCCGGGACCTTGTGTTAGACATACACTAGCTCTACCAACTGAGCTACCCGGCCGATTGTGCATGCAAGCGCCTGAAACCGAATTTACGGCAATGAACGGCGCACTGGCGGACCAGCATTTACTGCGATACACACGTGTGGAGTCCGAAGTGGACATTCCTCCAACAATAATGTGGTGTTTAATTCGAAAAAGTAATGCTTTCCTATTCAAGACTCTATTTTCCCTACCGGTGTCGATAACACAGATAATTATTCCTGATCCATTCGTCTTCTTGTATATCCCAGGAGGTTTGGTAGTTTCGGAATCATTCAGTCCCAAAAATGTTGGCGAATACGAGGTAAACGGTTTGCTCAATTTATCGGGTTTTACAGAAACCACTTCCCGCAGATAGAACACCAATAGCAGTTGTAAACTGTCAAAAAAAAAGTAGCTGTCAGTTACATAGAGAAATTGTCTTCAAATGAATGGATCATGATTCTGTTATTGTTTTCTAACCTGAACTCATTCTCTAGACTCTGTAGACTATATTCAATTGGACTCCAATAGTGTAATTCCTCTCAACACTGATTTATGAACTACCCACATTTTTGTACTCACAGGAAGCCTAAAAAAGGCACCCTGAAATTTCAGTGTTGACTGGAAAGGAACCTGTGAACGTTTAGTGACTATAACACACACACCTACAGAGAACGGAGAGAGAGAGAGAAAGAGAGTGAGAGACAAAGAGAGAGAGGGAGAGGGAGAGAGAGACCCTGGAGTGCAGCAACTTGCTGCGGTGACAGTACAGCCGCAAAACCGTTCATTAAATGGATGTAGTTGTATAGAACGGAAGAGGACCTGTGAAGAGACAGAAAAAGTACATCTCACAAATGAGAAATTAACTTTTTTACAACAGTCTAAAATTTAATCAACTTTTTTCTTGACAAAAGACATCTTATGATATTGGAAATTTGACATAGTTCTTGCTTGTTCAAAAGCTTCTAAGTTGAAGATGAGCTCCTGGTTTTTAGTGTGCATTTTTCAATAAGGGAGCCTAGAATTATGGCATGAATAATAGAACCCGTTAACTTGCAGTTCATATGTCAATTTTTGGTCAGACTTTTGACATCAAACGGTCGATAGCCGTTCAATTTTATCCTGTTTGCCAAAACGCAACCGGTCTTTCAGGGAATGTCAACATAGATTGCAATAATATCCAAATGTTCGGACTGAATATTTGGCCTGTACTCCTCACTTTTCGATGTCCATGGAGAAATGTTCCATGTAAAGCGTTTGGTCGTCAATGCTTGAAATTTATCTTCCTTCTTCCAAATTTTTAAATTCAGTTTTCAATGTTCGATGATACAGGTTCAATGTCCTGTGTATGTTGGTATATTATAAATGTTAAATGTTTAATTATTAATTTCCAATTTTGAAGGTTCAATCAACAAGCAGCGTCATTAGCAAAAAGTAAGACTTTGATGCATACCAATTGCAGCATGATGATTTATGCTCGATAATTTCTATGTTTGACGCTCCATGCTCATGACTGATGCTCAAATCTCAGGTTTGATGCGTTAGATCGAACGGTCAAATTTTCCAGGCTCATGGTTCAATTTCCAATTTTCTTCCTCTATCATTTAAGATATTGTTTGCTTTAAGTCCAAGATGCAACGGCCAATGTTTGCTGTTCAACGTTCGACATTCAATGCTTAATGTTTGATGAACCCATGTTTGTTGGACTCCTATAAAGAGCTTCTCCTAATGGAAGTGTGGACCTGTGCATCGACTCCCGCTCCCTCCCTCCCTTTCTCTCGATCCTGAAACAAGGAGATAAGACAGAAACATACAAAACACCAAACAATCAAGTGATGAAGAAGTGGAAATAAAACTGAATTGACCTTTGTATTGCGCTGACGGGAAACACGTCGAAAACCCAATGCATCCCACGGGCGGACCTGGTTCGAGGGAGATTGAAGAGAAGGCATTCTTCTTTCCCCACTTGATTTCCGCCTCTTCACCTGCAAAATAAGCGAACTTATTAATAATCCAATAATCCAACTTAAGACAGATCGGCAAATGAATGATGAATGATGAGAATGATGAATGATGAGAATGATGAATGATGATAATGATGATGATGAATGATGATGATGATGATGATGATGATGATGATGATGATGATGAATGATGAATGATGAATGATGATGATGATTTTCCAATGTTTGATGAGCCCATGTTTATTGGCCCCTATTGGAAGTGTGGACCGTCCTTCGACTCCCGCTCCCTCCCTCCTTTTCTCTCGATCCTGAAACAAGGAGATAAGACAGAAACATACACAACACCAAACAATCATGTGATGAAAAAGTGGAAAAGTACATACACTATATAACATGTTAAGTTTGATGTGAAGGTTCCTTATTCCAAACAATATACAGTCAAGGCCGGTCAGGTATAACATTTAATTTCAGCGAAGTACAAGAGCAAAGGATAAGAAGACATTCACAAGAAAAAACGAAAGAAAAGTGAGAGCCGGAAAAGAGGGAAAATAAAACTGAATTGACCTTTGTATTGCGCTGACGGGAAACATGTCGAAAACCCAATGCATCCCACGTGCGGACCTGGTTCGATGGAGATTGAAGAGAAGGCATTTCACTTGATTTCCGCCTCTTCACCTGCAAAATAAGCGTACTTATTAATAATCCAATAAAACAACTTAAGACAGATCGGCAAATGAATGATGAATGATGAGAATGATGAATGATGAGAATGATGAATGATGATAATGATGATGATGATGATGAATGATGATGATGGTGATGATGATGATGATGATGATGATGAATGATGAATGATGATGATAATTTTCCAATGTTTGATGAGCCCATGTTTATTGGCCCCTATTGGAAGTGTGGAACTGTGCTTCGACTCAAGCTCCCTCCCTCCTTTTCTCTCGATCCTGAAACAAGGAGATAAGACAGAAACATACACAACACCAAACAATCATGTGATGAAAAAGTGGAAAAGTACATACACTATATAACATGTTAAGTTTGATGTGAAGGTTCTTTATTCCAAACAATATACAGCCGAGGCCGGTCAGGTATAACATTTAATTTAAGCGAAGGACAAGAGCAAAGGATAAGAAGACATTCACAAGGAAAACGAAAGAAAAGTGAGAGCAGGAAAAGAGGGAAAATAAAACTGAATTGACCTTTGTATTGCGCTGAGGGGAAACACGTCGAAAACCCAATGCATCCCACGGGCGGACCTGGTTCGATGGAGATTGAAGAGAAGGCATTTCACTTGATTTCTGCCTCTTCACCTGCAAAATAAGCGTACTTATTAATAATCCAATAATCCAACTTAAGACAAATCGGCAAATGAATGATGAATGATGAGAATGATGATATGATGATGAATGATGATGATGATGATGATGATGATGATGAATGATGATGATGATGATGATGATGAATGATGATGATGATGATGAATGATGATGATGATGATGATGATGATGATGAATGATGATGATGATGATGATGATGATGATGAATGATGAATGATGATGATGATGATGATTTTCCCATGTTTGATGAACCCATGTTTATTGGACCCCTATTGGAAGTGTGGACCTGTGCTTCGACTCCCGCTCCCTCCCTCCTTTTCTCTCGATCCTGAAACAAGGAGATAAGACAGAAACATACGAAACACCAAACAATCATGTGATGAAAAAGTGGAAAAGTACATACACTATATAACAAGTTAAGTTTGATGTGAAGGTTCCTTATTCCAAACAATATACAGTCGAGGCCGGTCAGGTATAACATTTAATTTCAGCGAAGAACAAGAGCAAAGGATAAGAAGACATTCACAAGGAAAACGAAAGAAAAGTGAGAGCCGGAAAAGAGGGAAAATAAAACTGAATTGACCTTTGTATTGCGCTGAGGGGAAACACGTCGAAAACCCAATGCATCCCACGGGCGGACCTGGTTCGATGGAGATTGAAGAGAAGGCATTTCACTTGATTTCCGCCTCTTCACCTGCAAAATAAGCGTACTTATTAATAATCCAATAAACCAACTTAAGACAAATCGGCAAATGAATGATGAATGATGAGAATGATGAATGATGATAATGATGATGATGATGATGAATGATGATGATGATGATGATGATGATGATGATGATGATGAATGATGATGATGATGATGATGAATGATGATGATGATGATGATTTTCCCATGTTTGATGAACCCAGTTGTTAAAATTTACTCATGGAAGCGAATGATAATGATTTCATGAACATCAAAAATCCATAACAAGACATTTTTTTAAGGTTCCATCACACAAATGTTTCTAGAAAAAGAAATATGAGCATTTTGCTAAACGCATAAAACCATTGTAAATGCATTTGTGTTAAGAATATTTACAATTTGGAAATATCTGGTAAGAATATTCGACAACAACCAATCCATACTTGTTTCTTACATTCGACAATAAATTTTGACTTTTTCGCTTTCTCCCAGGACCCCCCAAGTTGCTTAAGTTTGTACCAAATCAACGCCTGCACAATTTTTTTTATTGAAAATCATAAAAACAACAAAAAACCTTCAAAACCATTCATATCTATAACATTCCCTCAAGTCCAAATAAAATACAAAAAACAAAGATGAGTAAAATCTTTGATACAAAAAAACGGAAAACAACAGGCGCAAAAAACAACTCAATACAGAAAACAAAAACAACAAAAGAACAAAACTCAATACAAAAAAGAGAAAACATGAAGAAACTTACTCGTGGTTTTCGCCCTACACAGTGCATGCACAATGCATCTCGTAGACCTGGGAACGAGCACCTGCAGGAAGCATAAAATGATAAAGATCCTCCTTGGTTTTAATTAATTGCTTGATAGAACTGAAATTAAATGGAATGGAGCACACCGTGTCAATTGATGCAAATGGTGTGGGAAACAACAAACAACAGAAACCCCTGAAGCTTCATAGAGAATGAAGAATTTTTTGGTATGAAGAAGTTGAAAACGGAAGTAATCTTGAAAGGCAAAACTAGCGTCAGAGAGAAAATGCATGAATAAAAAAGGTAACACTGCTGCCTCGGCGAACCAATATCATGCAAGGAAGACTAACAAGAGAATTGTGTATAAATATAACAGCCCCTCGAGAAAAAAAACAAAAGAACGTTTGAGAGCCTTACTTCATTAGCTCGGGAGAAGCTTCCAGGTGAAAAGGAGATTTCACATCTGCTATTTCTGATGAGTCAGTCTCCTTCCCAGGTCTAAAAGTTACATTTCCAAGATGGAGAATCGCTGCCACCACCTGAAATATAGCCTCCTGCAGCCCAAAAATCAGAGACAGTCGTTAATTATTTCAGAATAATTCCAAAAATCAGAGACATTCGTTGATTATTTCAGAATAATTCCAAAAATCAGAGACAGTTCTTGATTTATTCAGGAATAGTCCCAAAAGAAAGGGGGTCCTTCGGCAGGGCTCCTCTTCTACCTCTACAATTGGTGAATTCCTCCACCAAACAAGATAAGAAATGCAATATTTGATCACTGAATAACAACCATGTTGATCCAATAAAGCCACACCCACCTGTTCCTCAGGACTAACCACCACAATATTCATTGCACGTTTTGTCTTCAGATGCTCCGTTGCATTAGTATCTTCGCCAGGAATCTCTATACACGTGCTTTGATTAAGGTAAGGAAAGCTTTCAGCAGGACCAAGTGTATACAGCTTCGCCTCCTGCACGCCGCATAATGGATCTTTACTATTAGTTGCCCATGAAATCTTGAAAAAAACATATTACGCTGAAACAGGGATGATTTTTTATAAAACAAAAAAAAAAAAAAAAAAAACATACAAACAAAAAAGTGCTATATTTAAGTATTTTCAGGGATAAACAAATGTGTCCCAAATCCACGCCTCAAAAGAAGTATACATGAAAAAGTTGTTCAGATGGATAGCTAGTAGGCAGGATTAAAAACATGAAAAACAAAAAACGGCATTATATGGAAAACAAAAGGGAAAACGAAGAGTTTCCTTAGGCACTTATAGAAACACTAGGATTGCGAGACAGAAGACATGCAACAAAACCAACACAATCAAGGAAAAACCGGTAGAGCTTCAAGGGATGAGCACTGTGAAGCTCATGGTCAGCTGCAAAACAATCCAAACAGTCATAAAAATCCAGAGATATTTCACTAATGAATAACAGAGTTCCGCCAGCCATTTCAAACTCCCTGCAACTGTCACACATGATACACTGACAATCAGATAATCTGACAATTTGGTAATTCAAAAATTTGATCATTAGAAAATTCGATTTGATGAGTTGGTTCACACCTCAGGAGAAGCACCACCGCATAGTTGATAGAAGCAGTGGTAGTTTCGCTCGGGATTTGATATCTGTACAACTCTGAATTGTTCTAAAAGATATGTTCGTACAGCCGCTCCTGAAATCCGCTTGCTTTTATCAAATTGAATCTCCACAAATTTCCCAAATCGACTGCAACCAACAGACAGTTGGTCGGACAGTTGGACAACAGCTGGACAGACAATGTTCAGGAGCACAATAACTCACTCCCATCAGCAAAGTCAACGAGTTACTGCCACAAATCGCTTTCAAAATTTATAAATTCACTGCCCTTCAATCAACTGTCACTCGTTTGCAAGAAAAACGACCAGCTCAGCTAGCGCAACACTAGGTTGGATGTCCAACTGTGTCCCTTACTCCTATAGGCTTCCTTTTCAGTACGGTTTCATCTCATTGAAACAATGAATATTAAACGACTCGCATTCTTGCCTCTCAAAACATGCACATCTAACAGAAGAAGGCAGGGCTTTTTGACAAAGAGAGTCAAAGCCATGACTGAAAAAACACACCTACAGTTGTCGTTTCGAACAGTTTTTGCATTGCCGAAGGCTTCCAACAATGGGTTGGACTGTCATCTCAAAACAACGCAAACCGGAATCAGAAACCAGAAGCTGGAAAACTAAGGAGCAAAAGCTATTACACAATCCTAACCACCTTTTAATGGTTCATCGCAAAAGCAAATGTTAACTCTGACCGACTTTTACTTCTTTTTACGACTCATATGGAAACATTTCTCAGCAACAGAAGAATCCAGCTTTTTAGTTGTATTGCTAACGTCAACATTAACAAAGAGTGGCATTGAGCAGCTTTCATAATCACAACTACTTAAAAGAACCATATTATACACCAGAAGCTGCAGGAAATGACCAGCCATAAAATGTGTAACTTTGAAGGAACACGTTCAGCAAAGGCTCAACACTCGCTCATATTTAACTTGTATACTCATACATCGCATTGATAGACCTAAAGTGATCAACTCCTGTATGCAACTTGATCACAGGACTTGTCTGAAGATTAATTAAGGTACAGCACCACCAGCCGGACAAGCATAACTACTCACTTTTACAGCTGTCCTAAAAAACCTGAAAATTGCACAAAGGCTTTGTATCGAATTCAAAGGACAGGTGGCAAGTTGTGAGCCTGATTCACCGACATTTGGCACAAAAGACAAACTGACACGTGCAGACAATAAAAGCAAGACATGGAAAGTCCGTCTAAAAAAAAGTACCCTTGTGTTATACAATTTCAAGCTCCTGAAACCGAAACGCAGACAGGCAGCAGGAAAATGAAGAGAGAGGCGAGGGAGAGGGTGAAGGAGAGAGAGAGAGAGAGAGAAACAAACCTGTAAAAATGAAAGAAAAGCGAACTAAGGACTATGCGAGAGTGATAATACAGGCAATCTCAGAAAGAATGGGAATGGATCGAAGAACGGAGAAGGTGGAGGACAGGATGAGAGAATGGCACTGTACTTTGAATCACAGGAAAGACTCATGTCATGGATCCATGCATGCTATACATCAAATGAGGAATGAAACGGGAATGTTTCCAACAACAACGAATGTTTCACTGCGTCTACTTGCGAACGGGCGGAAGAACTGCGCGCGGGAATTCAGGATCTGACTGTGATTTTCATGATCCACGGCTCACAGTGTCTTAAAGCTGTTCTCGAAGGCGCGCGGGCTTCTAAGATCGTACCGTTCGATTTCTGATCCACGGCTGTCCGTTTTTTAAGATAATCGTTAGAGTACAGACAAGGCACCGGAATGGGCGCAAGGAGTACGACATACCAACGGACACACTGAAATCGCGAAGTGCTCCACGAGATAGTCACACGTGTTAGAGAGTTTGTCGACAAGTTGACACATAGTTTGTGTAGACCGGCTATGGAATGAGCTGGCAGTCACATTTGTTCGTACATTGAACGGCACGCACGTTTTGGTTGGGCATGAAACGGCTGCGACAATGGCACAAAAAAACAGAAACACAAGTTATTAAGTTCACACACGTTTTTGAAACGCGCACCTTTTTTTGATACATTCACACCATTACTTGAAAACCTCAACTTTTCTTGATATATTCACACCAGTTGTCACCTTTTTCTGATAAATTCGCACCATTTTTCGAAAACCTCGCCTTTATTTGATACGTTAACACCACGTTTTTTTTAATACACCACTTTTCGACTATTTCACATTATTTTGATAAATTCACACCATATTCAGACCATTTTTTGAGACATTCACACCAAGTTTCGACAAACTCGCCTTTTTTTTATACATTCACACCAATTCTCGAGAAAATTGCTTTTTTTATACACACACCTTTTTTCGAAAAACTCATCATTTTTCGTAGTGTTGTGTATCAAGATGGTTTTGCCAATAACCGATATGTCCCGTTTTTCTCATATCAATAAATGATATTATGGCACGATACATCAGTACCGTTGTCATCGCGATATAAAAACGATATTCGATAACCGTCGCGATAAATGTACAGTTTGTCCTGCGTGGCATGCCACGCAATATACTGTAAACAATATAATACAATATATTATAAAGTACTTATATAGCGTACTATATTTTCTTCTACCTATCGCTGATTAAGGAATTTGTTGATCTCGGAGCCCCTCACCGTTTGATAACCGATAACTATCATTATCGGTTTTATCGCGATAATTTTTTTTCTGATACACAACACTATTTCTCTGATAAATTCAAACCAATTTTCGGAAAACTCACCATTTTTTTACATATTCACATTTTTTTCGGGAAAGTCACCTTTTTTTATAGATTCCCATCCGAATCTCTCTCTCTCTCTCACTCTCTCTCTCTCTTTCTCTCTCTCTCTCTCTCTCTCTCTCTCTCTCTCTCTCTCTCTCTCTCTCTCTCTCTCTCTCTACCTAGTTTTGATAGTTTCACATCAATTTTTTGCAAACCACACCTTTTTTAATACAATTTAAAATTAGGTTTTCGGAAAACACACATTTTTGTGATACTTTTGCGCCAGTTTTTGGTAAAACACACATGTACTAATAATTTCACACCGGTTTTTTGTGTAGCACACCTTTTCTGATAATTTCACACTGGATTTTCCCAAAACAAACCTTTTTTTATTCATTTATACCGGTTATTCGTTAAACAAACATTTTTTGATAATGTTACTCTCGCTTTTTTGAAAGTCACACCTATTTGAGGTAGTTTTACACTACAGTACTGTGGTTTATGGCAAAACTCACCATTATTGATACTTTTACACCAGTTTGCCGCTGAACGCACCATCTTCTAATAACTTTACATCGTTTTTTTGGAAAACGCATGAATATTTTATAATGACACACCAGTTTTCTGCAAAACACACCTTCTTTAATATAAATTTACACCTGCTTTTCGCAAAATACACATTTTTTGATAGTTTTACACCAGCTTTTTGCAAAACACACCCCTCTTGATAAGTTTACTGCATTTTTTTGTTAATTTTTTTTATTAATTTTAACCCACATTTTTGAAAACACAATTTTTCTGATAATTTCACACCAGTTTCTTGTAAAACACACTTTTTTGATAATTCAACACAAGCTTTTTGCAAACACACACATGTTTGATAATTTTACTCCAATTTTTCGCTAAACACAACCAATTTGGATACGACACAAGTTTTTTGCAAAACACACTTTTTTGTAATACTTTTACACATTGTTTTTACAAAATACACCATTTTGATATCTTTACACCAGTTTCTCTGTAAAACACACCTTTTCTAATAATTTTACATCTGCTTTTCAGAAAACACACGTTGTTGTGATACTTTTGTGCCAGTTTTTTGGATAACACACATTTATTAATAATTTACAGCTTTTTTTTTGTAAAGCACACCTTACTTGATAATTTCACAACAGTTTTCCGCAAAATAAACCTTTTTGTGATAATTTTACAACTAGGAAAATATTCGAATTATCTCAAAAATATATAATTAATAACTGTTGTAGAACACACCTTTTTTTGATAACTTTACTTCTGTTTTTCGTAAAACACCATTTTTATAATAATTTAACTCCAATTATTAGTAAAACACACCTTTTAAGAAACGACTGAACACCTATTTTGATAATTTACACCATTTTTTATAAATACTCACCCATTTCGATAATTTTACACTAGTTTTTGGCATAGCGCACCATTATAGATAATTTTACATCAATTTCTCGTAGGACACACACCATTATTGATAATTTTACATCAATTTCTCGTAGGACACACCTTCTTTGATAATAAAAAACAAATTTTTCTCAAAACACACTGGTTTTTGATGATTTTTACTCCAGCTTTTTGTAAAAAAGTTTTTAGTGTTTTAGTACATTGTTTTTAGAAGAGTTTTAGGTACTTTTTTCACTGAGTTACAACTAGTATTTCTGGTAGAGTTACATTTATTTTGGTACAATTACAGTTACGGTCTTTGGGTACACTTACAGTTTTAGTGTTTCTAGCACAATTACAACTACTGTAGTTTTTTTAAAATACAGTTATAATTAGTGTTTTTAGGAGAGTTACACTGAAAGAGTCAAAATTTGGGGTAACGGAATTAATGACATATCTCTAATTACGATTTGCGGTGTACTATCACGTACATTTCAAAATAAACTGAACTGTTTTTTTAATTTTTGTAATTTCTTTGTTTTCTCTCCACCGAACTTTTTGCCTCTCCGCAAAAGCAAAGTTTTGGTTCTAACAGCTACTTAGCTACAGGGAAAAACAATAGTGTACCGTATGCGCGTATAGTACAGTATTGTATGCGCGTATAGTACAATATAGTGCTGTATTGTATGCTCTAAAGTACAGTACAATACAATACAATATGTACATGTGTATGGCATGCGCCTTCTGATCGGGGACGTCATGTCATCCCTCTCATCCTCTCTCTCTCTCTCTCTCTCCCAGTCCGTCAGTGTGCATGTTCGTCCATAGGCGTGGAGAAATCCTATTGTCATAGGATGCACCTTTGCCCAATATAAAAAAAAAGAAACCCTAGCCTACTCCTTTTCTTACACCGCAACCTAGAGGGGCATCCACCACAACCATAGCTTGTAGGGAGCGATGGAGACGACAAGAACGCTGGTGGTTATTAGCACAATCACAGGTGATTATTTTGTGATTGTGCAAACAGCCACCTTGACGTTTGGTGATTATTTTGAGATTGATTGCAAACAACCACCTTGACGTTTGTTTTAAGTCGACAGCGTTCATGGGAGGCAGATAAAAGAATGAAAGGTTGTTTTTGTTGTTCCAATAGTTGGCTGGCTTTTGTGTCGGTTCGAGAGTCAAGTTGTGGCCAGTTTGAACCTCTGGTGCCGCTACAGTACTACTTGAAAGTGTTGCAATGTTGCAAGCGTTGCAGAAAAACACTATGTATACTGTATATAATATGATAATGCCCTATGTAGCAGGTATGTGTTGATAATTCTGCGTATTCTGCGTTATTCTGTGCAGTGATGCGTTTGTATTGTCTAACGTTCTTCTGGTTATTCATGGATTAGGTTTTGTTAAGACAACACTGTTGTCTTTTGGAAAGCTCTCAGTCTCAGAGCAGCGCAGCAGCGCAGCAACTATACAGACAGCAGCGCAGCTGCTATACGGAAGAGCAGCGCAGCTGCTATACAGCAGAGCTGCGCAGCAGCGCAGCAGCAGAGCAGCGCAGCAGCGAAGCTGCGATACTGACAGGTCAAACGCAGCTGCGGTCACTTTGGATAAGATCCGTACACACAACGCAGCTGCTACTATCTTGGATATGATTTGGTGCAGGACACCGCAGCCGCGGGTGATATAAATGTGATCCGGTACGGGACAACGCAGCTGCGATTAATATGAATCTAGTCAACGGACGAGATTCATAAGAGTATCACAAGTGACTTAGCCGACAAGTATTTGTACAGTAACTTAATATAGATTCTGAGTAATATTGACTGTACAATGATAGATGGGTTGGCACGATCAAGAACACGTAGATCTCAGTAGGTGAGTTCATTCTGGACGTACCTCTCAGGTACACTGTTATCGGCGGTAGAACACCGAAAGTATAAGACTTAGGACTTAGAACATTTTTATGTATCCAGACTTCCAAGTAGTAAAACTGGAAACAGTTTTTGGGAAACTTCTGAGTATTATATCTTGAGTGTTGTTGGGTCAATTGTGCTGAAACTTTGGGAGTTGTCAGTGTTTATGTTACTCTATATTCTGATAGAGTTTTGTGAGATTTGAATGCTTGTATAAGAATTGGTGATCACTTAAGAACAACTGTTTGGTAGGATTTTTGATAGCTTCTGAGAGTGTATCATGTCTACTTCTACTACTACTGCTGCTCCTCCACCTGCACCGGTGGTTGTAGAACAACAGGTTATAGGCCTGTCATCAAGAATTCCTATCTTTTCTGAGGATAAATATGTTTACTGGGCGGATATGGTGGAGACACATTTTGACAATGTCAATCTTTTGGATATATTGGATGGTTCTTTGGATGAATCTGATCCGTTATGGTCTAAGAAAAATACGCAGGCTCGTTCTATTTTGAAATTTTGTATATCTGAAGACTTAGCTATGTCTCGGATAAAAATGAAAAAAGCAATTGATATCTGGAAATCCATTAAAAGCGATTATGAAAAGGCTAATGTTCAAGAAGAACTTCTATTGGCTGGAAAAATTTGGGAATATAAGTACACTGGCGGTACAATGGCTGAATATTCTAACAAATTTCGTATTCTTGTAGATGCACATGCTTGTGCCGGTGGGGTGTTTCCTCAGTTTCAACAGGCAGCATTGCTCATGCGGGGTCTCCCTCGTAGTATGAAAGGAGCATCTGACATGCTCAAACATAAAGATAAAGCTAGCTGGACCTTATAGTTAGCAATCAATATTTAATTAGAGGAGGAAGCTACATCTAATATTCTCAATGTTGAGCAAGTAGAGGCTTTTAATTCAGAATTTGGAAAGAAAGGTCAATTTAATCAGCAAAGTAATCAGTTTACCCAATTGAGACAGTTTAATCTGGGGGGAAATAGAAAATCCAACAATGCATGTTTTTATTGTAGTGAGAGAGGTCATGGATACAAATTCTGTCATAAACTTAAACAAGCTAACGATACAGGTTTATACAGGCGAGGATGGCAACAAAGTCAGTTTTACAAAAACTTCACGAGGCCTACACCTCGTGGAAATGCACTGTTTTCAGCTTCTTCATCACTCCAAGACGAAACTCTTACATTTTCTGAGGAGGACGACACGGATCTATTCGCTATGGCGGCAGCAATGGAAGGCGCAAAGGACCCTGGATGGATTATGGATACAGGAGCGTCAGCGCATATGTGTTGGAACAAGGCTATCTTCAAAAATCTGAAAGCAACGCCGGAGAAAAATATTTATTATGCTTGTGGAATGAGTGTCCAAACTCGTGCAATGGGTGATGTGTCCTTGCTAGTTGATGTGGATGGAAAACCAATTGAAAGGACTCTTCACAATGTCTTATTTGTGCATGACTTTAAGAAAAATCTGTTTTCTACGTCGTTGGTTGAGAGTAAAGGCTTTGAGGTCAGTTTGAAAAATGGTCGGCAGGTTGTTAGCAAAAACGGCAAGGTTGCGGTTACAGTTACTAGAGATAGTAGCAAGATGTATCGCATGAAAATGGCTAATACAAAAGAAAATGATGTTTTGTACTCCGGTGTTTTGCACTCAGATGAGTTGTGGCATAAAAAATTAGGCCATGTCAACTATGATAGTTTGAAAAAAATGGTTGTTGCTGGAAAGATAGAGAGTGTTTCAATCACAGATGGGCCGGTCAAAACTTGCGATGGTTGCGCTTTAGGCAAAATCCACAGATTGCCATTTCCTAATGAGTCTGAGCATCGGTCGACCAAACTTTTACAACAAATTCATTCGGATGTCGTTGGTCCGGCGAAGGTTCCTTCTGCCGGAGGAATGAAATATATGGTCACCTTCACAGATGATTACTCACGGTTTACAAAAGTTTACTTCATGAAGGAGAAGAGAGAAGTGTTTGGTCACTTCAAACACTATAAAGCATGGGCTGAAAAACTTCATAACTCATCTATTTTGCAGCTCAGATCGGATAATGGTGGTGAATATACATCAAAAGAGTTTGAAACCTTTTTACTCGAGGAAGGCATTAGTCATCTACTGATTGTTCCATATTCAGCGGAACAAAATGGGGTGTCGGAACGGCTAAATAGAACACTCACGGAAAGCTCTAGATCTATGCTCGCCGATAAAGGTGTGGATCTGAAATTCTGGGCTGAGGCTCTAAATTGTGCAGTTTATATTAAAAATAGGATAGGATCCATATCGGTAGAAACAACTCCTTACGAAATCTGGACGGTAGCAAACCAGATGTTAGCCATTTCAAGGTCTTTGGTAGTCAATGCTTTATATTGGATATGTCTACGGATAGATGGAAAATGGAACCGAAGGGATTACCAGGTATTCTGTTAGGATATGATGATCACTCGAAAGGTTATAGAGTCTTTGTGTTTGAAAGGCAGAAAATAGTTGTAGCTAGAAACATCATTATTAAGGATGAACTAGACTCCATAGATTTATTTCAAATGACAGAGCAGCAAAGGCAACAGAAAGTACAGGAGTATGTCATCTTAGATTGCATGCAGGAACTTATCCCGCAGATTCCACAAACTCCGGTAATGACTCAGGAATCAGACTCCCTCCAACTTCCTCACCAACTTCGGGTCCAAACGGACTAAAAGCAGTCAATACAGACGGAACGCAACCAGCGCAATCACGAACACACGGATCGCAACCAGCGCAATCAGCAAGACACGGATCGCAACCAGCGCAACCAGCGCAATCAGCGCAATGCGCGGGATCTGACGATCTTAGCCTCAGAATTTCCGGGGGGAAGAAGATCAAGCAGCCGCTTGCAAGCAAGCTCTCACTTTGCCTACTCGGCAGTCTCAGGGGAGCCCTTGACCATCCAAGAAGCTTTCTCATCACCAGAGCGGAATCACTGGATTGAGGCGGCAAACGAGGAAATGAAGTCGATCATGGAGGCTCAAACATGGGAGCTCGTGGACCTTCCTCCAGACCGAAAAGCGATCGACAGCAAATGGGTATTCAAGGTGAAGTTAAATCGCGATAACACCATTGAACGCTATAAGGCCAGACTTGTGGCGAAGGGGTACAATCAAAAGGAAGGAATCGATTTTGAAGAAACATTTTCTCCGGTTGTAAGATTTCCAACAGTTAGGATTTTGCTGTCCCTAGCTGCTATAGAAGATATGGAAATTCATCAGATGGATGTAAAAACGGCCTTTTTGCATGGAGAACTAGAAGAGACCATTTACATGCAGCAGCCTGAAAAGTATGTAGAACCAGGAAAAGAGCACTTAGTATGCAAGTTGCTAAAATCTTTGTACGGCCTGAAACAGGCCCCGAGACAGTGGAATATAAAGCTTGATGAATTCTTGACTAGTCTAGGATTTCAAAGGATAAGTTCTGATCACTCTGTCTACGTTCTAAAGGGTGAAAATAGGATAGTGTATATAGCGGTATATGTAGATGATTTGCTATTAATTAGCAAATCAATGGCTGAAATTGACAAAATCAAAACTGCTCTAAACTCACAGTTCGAGATGAAAGACCTCGGTGAGGCAAAATATATTTTGGGTATCCAGGTAGAGAGGGACAGAAATAAGAAAATAATAAAATTGACTCAAAAAGAGGCTATTGGAAACATGTTAGATGAGTACGGAATGCGGGGGGCAAAAGGGTGTTTAACTCCAATGGAGTTTCGGCAGAAGTTAGAGGGAGAAGAGACAGAACCAGGTGTTATTGTTAGCGAGTATTTAGAATCAGGGGAGAATGATCCTATGGCAATAATACCTTATAGACAGATAGTGGGAAGCTTACTATACTTCATGAATTGTACTCGTCTTGACATTGCTGCAGTAGTCGGGGTACTGAGTAGGAGTCTAGAAAATCCGAGAAAATCTGATCTGGACGCAGCAAAGAGAGTCTTAAGATATTTGACAGGAACTAAAGATCTCAAACTCACTCTAGGCGGAGGAGAAGTCAAGTTGCAAACATGGAGTGATGCAAGCTATGGCGACATGCCAAGCCGGAAATCTACCACGGGATTCGTTCTACAAATTGGGAACGGTACTTGCTGCTGGAGCAGCAAACTTCAAAAGGTGACAGCACAATCGACAATGGAGTCGGAATATATGGCAGCAAGCTCGGCCCTCAAAGAACTCTTATGGGTAAAATCCATGTTACAAGAACTAGGATACATGCAAGTTGGTCCACAGGTGATCTGGTGTGATAACCAGGCTGCCATTGCCATTGCTTCTAACCCGAGTCATCACTTCAAAAGCAAGCACATGGATGTACGATTACACTTTGTAAGAGAAAAAGTGTTCTCTAGAGTGATTAAATTATGTTACTTACCAGATGCAAAAATGATTGCTGATATGCTCACTAAAGCTCTTCCTGCTCCTAAGCTGAAGTATTGTAGGGAAGCAGTGGGATTAAGTGAATAGTTGAATTGCTGCACTGCTATATTGCTATGCTGCGATACTGCGCTAGTTTATCAACGCAGCTGCGCTGGTATACTGAGTCTAAAGCTTTAGGGGAGTGTTGTCTTTTGGAAAGCTCTCAATCTCAGAGCAGCGCAGCAACTATACAGACAGCAGCGCAGATGCTATACGAAACAGCAGCGCAGCAACGAAGCAGAGCTGCGCAGCAGTAGAGCAGCGCAGCAGCAGAGCAGCGCAGCAACGAAGCAGCGATACTGACAGGACAAACGCAGCTGCGGTCACTTTGGATAAGATCCGTACAGACAACGCAGCTGCTACTATCTTAGATATGATTTGGTGCAGGACACCGCAGCCGCGGGTGATATAAATGTGATCCGGTACGGGACAACGCAGCTGCGATTAATATGAATCTAGTCAACGGACGAGATTCATAAGAGTATCACAAGTGACTTAGCCGACAAGTATTTGTACAGTAACTTAATATAGATTTTGAGTAATATTGATTGTACAATGATAGATTGGGTTGGCACGATCAAGAACACGTAGATCTCAGTAGGTGGGTTGATTCTGGACGTACCTCTCAGGTACACTGTTATCGGCGGTAGAACACCGAAAGTATAAGACTTAGGACTTAGAACATTTTTATGTATCCAGACTTCCAAGTAGTAAAACTGCAGACAGTTTTTGGGAAACTTCTGAGTATTATATCTTGAGTGTTGTTGGGTCAATTGTGCTGAAACTTTGGGAGTTGTCAGTGTTTATGTTACTCTATATTCTGATAGAGTTTTGTGAGATTTGGATGCTTGTATAAGAATTGGTGATCACTTAAGAACAGCTGTTTGGTAGGATTCTTGATAGCTTTTGAGAGTGTATCATGTCTACTTCTACTACTACTGCTGCTCCTCCACCTGCACCGGTGGTTGTAGAACAACAAACACCGGGATCAAGTTGCCAGAAAAGACAAAACTGGGATCTAAGAAAAAAAACCCGAGATCTAGCTGGCAGAAAAGACAAAACTGAGATCCTAGAAAAAAAAAACCAGAGATCCAGCTGGCAGAAAAGACAAAACCAAAAAAGAAAAAAACTGAAAAAGACAAGCTCGGAAAAGACAATGCTCTGAAAAGACAAGCCCGGAAAAGACAAGCCGGGAAAAGACTTGGCCGGATAAGACCAGGCCGGAAAAGGCATGAAAGAGAAACAACCGGAAAAGACAAAACCGAAAAAGACAAAACTTAGCAAAACAATACATTAAAAACCCTAAAAAGTGGAAAAGACAAAACCAAAAGAGACAAAACCGGAAAAGACAAAATCGGAAGAGACAAAACTAGAAAAGACAATACTGTTGAAATCAGAAAAGACAATACTGTAAAAAACCCTAAAAAAACCGGAAAAGTCAAAACCAAAAAAGACAAAACCGGAAAAAGCAAAACCGGAAAATTTTAAAACCGAAAAAGCCAAAAGCGGTAAAGACAAAATTGGAAAAGACAAAAGCCTAAAAACAAAACCGGAAAAGACAAAATTGTGATTTAGTTGGTTGAAAAAAAAAACGGAATCCAGCTGGCAAAAGTCGGCCCTAGGAGGCGGTGAGTGGGGGGAGATGGAAGGGGAGAGGAAGAGGGAGAGGGAGTGGGAGATGAGGAGGCAACGGGAGACACTGAGTGAGAGGGAGGGGGAGAGGTGTTGTCCATAGCCTATTTCAGCCATGGATTACCCTCGGAAACACCACAAACTACCCCTCAAACAGTTGTGTTTCAGACAGCACAGATTAATCCACCATAAATAATATCCCCTCAAACTGCACAAATAGGCAGTATACTATAGACACTCTAAGATCCCAAATTTACAGCAAAATCCATCAAGGAATCTAGAAGATATAAGCTCAGAGTTTCATAAAAACAGCCACTTAGACTTCTCACAGAATCTTAAAGAGATAACAACTTCACAAACTAACCACTTAGACTTCTCACAGAATCTTAAAGAGATAACATAATAGAATGAAACTACACACACATGTAGATTCTATATCATAAAAAAACTTCAAAAATTTTCACATGAAAATACGAAACAGGGTGATCACACTAATAGGTCAAAGATGCAAAAAACAGTCGGCCATTGCTTTGATAAACTTGAATGTGATAATGAGAATAAACTAAGTCCTATAATTTATACACTCAGATTCACTACTGATTGTACGGAGGCATACCAGTCGTACACTAACTATCAGCTACCTCTATTAATATTAGTATACTAGAATACTTTTATATATAGTGAGAATGAGTAAATCTACACTAACAACTAATACACATAAAGACAAACCATTGTTGTTTCAAATATTTACATGTACAGGCAATCTAACAAAATTGTATGCTGAGTCACTCAATGAAACGATGTCATGTCATCCAAATCAACCGTACCGTAATCACGTCCTTTGAAATAAATCTGGCGTGTCAGATAAAAGGTACACGTTATTTGTTATTTATTAAGTCACGAACCCATTTAGGTTCGCTCGAACTTGTAGCTAGGGAGGGTGTTTACCCTCGGACGGCGGGTTTTGTTGGGCGTACGGCGGACGGTGTTGGTTGCCTGTTGGCCAACATCTTAATTAGTTTCATGCATGTAAATTAATCTAGACGTAGGCTAGTTTCGCTTAGGCCTAGCGTAGCTCCTACTTAGGCTAATTCTTATACTTAGAGAATTTCAGCTTTTGGATTAAAATTTGATCTGGGCGGCTGAGCTTCTCTCTTACTCTCTCTCACCGATTGCTCACGTTTCTCTCTTATTGCTAGCTAGCTGTAGAGGCAAGATATACTAAGACTAATCCTTATTGTATTTCTGCCCACGCTCTTTAATCCACACGGCTCAAAGCCAAGTCCGGAAGGTTTTCCTCCAACTTGTGTTATATTTTGGGAAGTGGTGGAGTGAAGTTCGTGTGGAGATTCATCTAGATCCGGTGGAGCCTTCTACGGGAAAAGGGAAGTTTTGGAGTGTTTGTGATTGTTTTGCTTCTATTTCGGGTGGGAGTGGGAAAGTGCAATTTGGCCAGATTCTGGGAATTTTCTTTGTTTGGTTGAAATTGTTTATTTGCTTTCCTGCCTATTTGAGATAACTCTTGTATAAAATACGATAGAGACCCGAGAGCTTAATGGCTACCTCGTGGCTTAGTATAATTCATTGGCTCCATCTTACTCCAAAGGAGTACTGTTTTTTTTTCCTTAAGTCATATTCACATATATTCATTTGCACGATGTATATACATTTTTCCCTTTCCATTCATTTTTTGTTTGTGTATATGGTTGTGAGCATGACTTGGCGGGTTAGGATGCATAGTTCACCTTGCTTCTCACTTATGCACGACAATGTCAATGTCAATGCCAATACCAATGCCAGTGTCAATGTCAATATCAATGTCAATGTTAATGTAAATGTCAATGCCAATGCGAATGCCAAAGTCAATGTCATTGTCAATGCCAATATTAATGCCATTGCCAACGCCAATACAATTGTTTTGGAAACCTTTAGTCCTCACTATATCTCGTGTGTGAGAAAGAGATTCCGAACTTAGTCATTTTATGTACAAGTTGAATTGTCATAGACGGGTTTTAGTGTGGTATGTAACTCCAAAGCGAGTACACAGATTCGGTACACTCTAGGTACACGTGTCGGTTCAAGAAGAAGTGAAAAATGGTTGATCGGGACGACAAATTACAGTTTTATTTGAGAACCAGATTTACATGTAGATGTTCATCTCCGTTGATGAAAGAACACGCGAACGGTGGACGCAGTGTGCCGTTATTATTGGAAGTGAAATATTGAGTGCGCCGTCATCAGCGGACCAACTTTGACCGCGCACTAGTTCTTTTTAGAGGCTGTTGGTTTTAAGGTTGATGTAAATATTGTGTACGGATGACGGCGCGGTTTTGTTTGATTAAGGTTAAGTATACCGGTTCATCATGGTTATTGTGGTACGGTGTAGATCAGCTGTAGGTTTCCATGTATATGTAGGACTTAGAATATTTTTGGAGTTAGGAATTCCTTGTATGCAAAACTTCAAAACAATTTTTGGGTGTCTTTGATTTATAAATCATTGTGATCTTTGGGCAAAACCTTGTGAAATTCTTCTAGAGTTTTAAGCCGGCTAGAGTTTTATGAAATAAAAACTTTACATTGAATCCAAATTATAGGCAATATGATAGGTGTGTCTATAGCTTTGATCAAGGTTTTGTTTTTGGGCTGTGTCCAGCATTAAAAAAGCGTGTGAAACAAAATATTATTTTGCGAGATGGAAGGTGCGGTCAGAGGATTCACCATCAAAAGTGTCGACATCCAAATTGTTGGTTAAAAAGGCGGCGTTCTTTGTAATCGATGAGACGACTGCAAACGAAAGGCCAGAGGAAAATGAAGATGTGGTCAGATTTGCGCAATCGGATGATGGTGAGTTTTTTGCCCTTGGCAAAAATCTCATGAAGGGTCCTCAAAAAAACGATAAATTATAGACTTCGGATGCTCTTCTCACATTTGCGGCAACCGGACTTACTTCAAAACCCACACTCCAATTCCCACTCGCCGGATTTATTATGCGGATGACAGCGGTGTGGATGCTACAGCAAAGAGAAGCATGGAATTAGCTTGTGACATAAATGTGACAATGATATTGGCATTTGTATCGGCATTAGCTTTCGCATTGATATTGTCATTGACATTGACATTGGCATTCACATTGACATTGACATTAATATTGACATCGCCATTGAAATTGGCATTGACATTGACATTGGGATTGGTATTGTCATTTACATGGACATTGGCATTCACATTCAAATTCACATTCACATTGACATTACCATTGGCATTCATATTGAAACTGGCATTGACATATTGGCATTGGCATTGTTATTGATATTGACATTGGTATTGGCATTGACAATTACATTGACATTGACATTGGCATTGGTATTGACTTTGACATTAACATTGGCATTCACATTCACAATGATATTGACATTCACATTAACATTGGCATTGATATTGAAATTGTCATTGACATTAACATTGGCATTGGTATAGGCACTGGCATTAACATCGATATTGGAATTGACATTGACACTGACATTCGCATTGGTATCGCCATTGACATTGACATTAGCATTGGCATTAACGATAACATTGGCATTGACATTGAGATTGACATTGTCATTGGCATTAGCATTGACAATGACGTTGGCATTGACATTGACATTGGCATAAATATTGGCATTCACATTGACATCGACATTGGCATTGGCATTAATATAAACATTTGCATTGACATTGAAATCGACATTGGCATTGGCATTGACATAAACATTGGCATAAATATTGGCATTAACATTGACATCGACATTGACATTGACATTGACTTTGGCATTGGCATTAATATTTCCATCGGCATTGGAATTGGCATTGACATTGACATTGACATTGGCATTGGTATTGGCATGGACATTGACATTGGCATTGGCATTAACGATAACATTGGCATTGACATTGACATTGTTATAAATATTGGCATTGACATTGTCATTGGCATAAGCATTGATATTGACATTGGCATTGACATTGAAATTGGCATAAATATTGGCATTAACGTTGATATCGACATTGACATTGACATTGACATTGACATTGACATTGGTATTAGCATTGAAGTTGACATTGGCATTGTTAATCCATTGGCATTGATATCAACATTGGCATTAACATTGACATTGACATTAGTATTGACATTGAAATTGGCATTAACATAAAAAATTACATTGACATTGTCATTAGCATTGATATTGACATTGGCATTGACATTAACATTTGCATTGGGATTGGCATTGACATTCCCATTAATATTAACATTGGCATTGACATTGTTATTGACTTTGGCATTCTCATTGGCAATGATATTGACAGCGGCATTGGCATTGACATTGACATTTGCATTGACATTGACATTGAAATTGACATTGACATTGATATTGACATTGAAATTGACATTGGTATAAGAATTTTCATTGACGTTGACATTGGCATTGACATTGAAATTGGAATTAGTATTAGCATTGACATCGACATTGACATTGGTAATGACATTGGCATAGATATTGACATTGGCATTGACATTAACATTGACATTGACATTGACATTGATATTGATATTGACATTGACATGGCATTGGCATTGGTATTGACTTTGACATTTACATTGGCATTGGCTTTAGCATTCATATTGACATAAACTTTGGTATTGGCATTGATCATAACCTTGACATTCACATTGGCATTGGTATTGCCATTAATATTGGCATTCACATTCACATTAACATTGACATTGGCATTAACATTGACATTGACATTGGCATTGAAATTGACGTAGACATTGGCATTGGTATTGGCATTGACATTGACTTTGGCATCTGCATTAAGTTTTACAGTGGCATTGACATTGACATTGACTTTGGCATTAACATTAAAATTAACGGTGGCATTGAGATTGACATTAATATTGGCATTGGCATTGGCATTAACATTAACAGTGGCATTGACATTGACATTCACATTGGCATTGACATTGATATTGGCATTAGTATTTGTTATTCTACAACCAGAGTAGGAGGAGAAGAGCCATCAGCAGTAGTAGTGGAAGTGGATATCTAACGCAGAAGCTATCAAGCACCCTACAATATCCCAAGACTTGGATAAATACAATTTGTCTAAGTCCTAAGTTATACACTTACAGAGAGTATCTACTGGTCACACTAATTTAAGTGACTGTACTACAATACTGTTATATGCTACGACAAATTACTAAAACTTTACTTTACAATTCTAAGAGTACTTTCAAAACCTAATTTTGCCATTTCTCTAAATCAGAATAGTGCGACACTATTTTAAATTGGCTAAACTACAAAACCTTCTTTTCAGGTATTTACAAATAGAAGACCGTACATTAAATGTTCTTGGTGCTTAGTCAGCAGTGGTCGGTAGCATCCGGCTGACTGTCGTCGTGTAGTACGAAACACCTGATTGCGTACAAGTGTGTTTCGTCTTTTGTGGTCGCTCATGAATCGCGTTCGTCAATTTGATGTCCAACAACGACACCTTATGGCTGACCGTAATACAACTTCCCAAATAAACATTTTGCATTCCTTCCGTCCGATTTTATCAATCCGGTTGTTAATTGACCGACATGTGTTAGCGGTCAAGGAAGCTACTACATGAAACCTGCAACACCCTTTTTCTGCCGACGTGTGTCCAACTGGCCGTACAATACACTCTCTTAACCTTTTGTTACTGTAGCATTAAGTATTACAGGTTTTCAATTCCCAAAATTTTCTAAGTCCTCAATCCCTCCTCACAAAACTATTTATGAACAAAAGATTTCCAAATTTAACACTCTCGTAAATCTTTAGACTGTGTCACTCATTGAGCCCAATAGCCTATCTACAAAACTGTAACTTAGGAGCAAGAAGGGGTTAGGCTAGCATGTTAGATACCATTTTCTCATCCGGTAAATAACACAATTTTACAACTCTTGCAAACACATTTTTTCTTACAAAGTGAAGTTTGACATCCATGTGTTTGCTTTTCAAATGATGACTTGGGTTGGTAGCAATAGCAATGGCCCCCTGGTTGTCGCACCAAATAACCTGTGGCTCTGTCTGCATGTATCCAAGTTCTTACAAAATGGATTTAACCCATAGGAGTTTTTTGAGTGTAGAAGTTGCCGCGAAGTATTCTGACTCCATTGTAGACTATGCTCTAACCTTTTGCTGCTTACTGCTCCTGCAGCAAGTTCTATCTCCAATTTTTAGAACGAAGCCGGTTGTAGATTTTTGGCTTGGCATATCCTCAATGCCGGTTGTAGATTTTTGGCTTGGCATATCCTCAATGCTGTCGTCACTCTAAGTCTTTATTTTCACTTCTCCTCCTCCGAGAACCAGCTTAAGATCTTAAGTGCCTGCAAGGTATCTCAAAACTCTTTTTGCAGTTTCCCAGAATGCCCTCTTAGGGTTCTACAGACTTCTACTTAGGACTCCCACTGCTACTGAAATGCCAAGTCTATTACAATTCATGAAGTATAGGAGACTTCCTACTACTTGTCTATACGCATTTGAAGCCAGAAACTCTTCCTCCCCTGACTCTAGGCTCTCACTACCCATTATGCCCGAGTTTGACTCACTTCCATCAAGCTTCGGCCTAAATTCCATGAGAGTTACCGATCCTTTCGCAACTTTCATTTCAAATTTCTCCAGCATATTACTTATTGTTTTTTTTTGGGTTATCATAATAAGTTTTATGTTTGTGTCTCTCTTTACTTGTATACCTAAGATATACTTAGATTCACCGAGGTGCTTTATCTCAAATCTCGACCTTAAAGCCGCTTTAATACGGTTTATCTCATCTATTGACTTACTTATTAGAAGCAAGTCATCCACATATACAACAATATAAAGTATCCCATCCTCCCTTTGCAGTACATATACCGAATGATCTAAACTAATTCTTTGAAATCCTAGTTCAGTAAGAAATTCATCCAGCTTTAGGTTCCACTGTCTGGGGGTTTTGTTTCAATCCATACAAAGATTTTATCAGTTTTAAGACTAAGTTCTCTTTACCTTTCTCTTCATACATTTTGGTTGTTTCATGTAAATGGTTTCCTCTAATCTCTATGCAGGAAGGCACTCTTAACGTCCATTTGATAGACTTCCATGTTTTCTATAGCAGCCAAACCTAGTTGGATTATGACATTCGGAAATCAGACAACGAAGAGAAGGTTTTCTCAAAATCAATACCTTCTTTCTGATTTTAACTTTTGGCCACAAGTCTGGCCTCGTAACTTTCAATGGTGTTGTCCATGTTGAACTTTGCTTTCAACACCCATTTGCTACCGATGGCTTTCTTGCCCAGAGGAAGATCCACCTGCTCCCATGTCTGCTCATCCATGATGGACTTCATTTCGTCGTTCACCGCCACAATCAAGTGATTTCTCTCCGGTGATGAGAAGGCCTCCGAATTGTTAAAGGCCCCGTTGTGGCAGCAAAGAAAGCAAAATATGAGCTTGCTTGCAGAAGGCTGCTGGACATCTTTCCCCTCGGAAATTTTGAGGCTGAAATCATCGGCAACCTGTAATTTGTTGTACTATTTTGAGCTGTTACGGGTGCCGAAATTGGATATGTAATTGGTTGTTCCACGTGTGTACGAGCATGTGTAAATGCTGGTGCCAAATCTAGGTCTGCATGAGGTGGTTTATGTTGTCTTGAAACAACTGGTGCCCCGGAAGAAGAAGAAGAAGCAGAAGCAGTTGCCATATTAATCAATACATAAAGAGGAAACTCTCACGAAATACCCACAAAGGACCAACTTCACAATGAAGCCCCAAGAAAACCAAACTCACCCTAGGTCTGCAAAATTGCCACAATATAAATTATACACCAAAGAAATCACATGCAGAATTTCACAAGGTTCTACCCAAAGTTCACAATGATCTTGTTATTCAAAGACACCCAAAAACTGCTTTGCAGTTTTCCATACACAGAATTCCTAACTCCAAAATATTCTAAGTCCTATATATACAAGTTAACCTGCAGCTGATCTACACTGTTGGTTCACCGGTACACTAAATCTAATCAAACAAAAACCTGTCGTCAACCGTACACAATATTTACAACAAACCTAAAACTAACAACCGCTAAATTGAAATAGTACGCGGTCAAAGTTCGCCCGCTGAAATAACGGCGCAGTCAATATTCTTCTTCCAAAAATGACGGCGAACTCCGTCCGCCTTTCACGCATTCTTTCATCGCCAAAGATGAACCTCCACGTGTAAACTCGGTCCCCAAACGAACTGTACTTTCCATCATTCGAAACACACAATCTTAACTTCCCCACATACCGACACGTGTGCCTGGAGTGTACTCAGCCCGTGTACTCCCTTCGGACTTACATACCACACTAAAAACCTTTCTACAATAAATCAGCCTGCACACAAAACGACA
This sequence comes from Zygnema cylindricum, assembly GCA_037447655.1. Taxonomy (NCBI): domain Eukaryota; kingdom Viridiplantae; phylum Streptophyta; class Zygnematophyceae; order Zygnematales; family Zygnemataceae; genus Zygnema; species Zygnema cylindricum. The sequence goes on along the minus strand of JBBHKE010002159.1, from coordinate 14,494 downwards.
AAGTCGAAATCTCTTTCTCACACACGAGATATAGAGAGGACTAAATGTTTCCAAAAACAACACTCCCCTAAACCTTTAGACTCTCATAGCCACTAAGTCCACACTCCTCTTTACAAAACTTCAATTTAGGTGCCGGTAAAGCCTTAGTCATCATATCGGCTACCATCATCTCATCCGGCATATAAGTGAGTTTCAAAATTCTGTTCATCACATTCTCTCTCACAAAATGCAACTTGATATCAATGTGTTTGCTTTTTACGTGATGACTTGGGTTGGATGCAATTGCAATAGCAGCCTAGTTATCACACCACACTATTTGAGGTCTGGATTGCATAAAATAGAGTTCTTGAAGGTGAGACTTTACCCACAATAACTCTTTGATAGCTGAGCTGTCTGCCATATATTCAACCTCCATTGTAGACTGAGCCGTTACCTTTTGAGGCTTGCTCCTCCAGCAACATGTTCCACTTTCAATCTTCAATATAAATCCGGTGGTGGAACGGCGGCTTGGCATGTCTCCCTAACTAGCATCGCTCTAAGTCTGAATTTTAACTTCGTCTCCACCGAAACAAGTCGAAGGTTTCGTATCCCTGCAAGGTACTGGAGAACCCTCTTTGCTGCCTCCCAATCTGTTTTCCTAGGATTTTGCAAACTCCGGCTCAAGGCACCAACAGCTCGCGCAATGTCCGGCCTCGTGCAATTCATGCAGTAGATTAGGCTGCCGTCAATCTGCCGGTATGGAATGGTGGCTATAAAATTTGCCTCCCCTAACTCCAAAGTGTCGTCAAAAATGAATCCTCCATCGGTCTCCATGCCTTCCACTTTCTGCTTAAATTCGATGGGAGTGGCACTTCCCTTTGCCTCTGCCATGCCGAATCTTTCAAGCACATTCTCTATCGCTTCCCGCTGCGTTAGATAGATTATTCTCCTATCTCTATTCTTTTCTACTTGAATTCCAAGAATATACTTTACCTCACCTAAATCCTTCATCTCAAATCTTTAATTCAAGGCTCCTTTAATTTCATTAATCTCATTCAATGACTTACTTTGGAACAACAAATCATCTAAATATACTGCAATGTAAATAATCCAATTTTCCCCTTCCATAACATAGACTAAGTGATCTGAACTAATCCTTACAAAGCCAAGACCGGTTAGAAACTCATCTAGTTTAGATTCCACTGACGAGGAGCCTGCTTCAGGCCGTACAAGGATTTCAACAACTTACAGACTAGACTTTCTTTTCCTGTCTCTACATATATTTCAGGCTGCTTCATATAAATCACTTTTTCTAAGTCTCTATGCAAGAAAGCGGTTTAAACATCCATTTGATGTAATTCCATATCTTCAATGGCCGCTAGAGACAACTAAATTCTAACAGTTGGAAACCGGACAACCGGAGAGAAAGTCTCTTCATAGTCAATTCCCTCCTGACTATAACCCTTTGCAACAAGCCTAGCCTTGTATCTTTTAATGGAATTATCCGGATTTAACTTAACTTTGAAGACCCACTTACAACCGATTGCCTTTCGATCCGGCGGAAGTTCCACAAGCTCCCAAGTGTGAGCCTCCATTATCAATTGCATTTCATCGTTCGCCGCGGAGATCCATTGATCATTTTCCGGAGCTGAAAAAGCCTCCTGTATGGTAGCTGGTTCCATTTTGCTAGCAGAAAATAGAGCATGCTCCACCGGTTCACCTCGCAGCCTGGTGTTTTGCCTTCTTCCCCCTGGAAAATCTGAGGCTGGAATTGTCGGATCCATACGTGGCCGCCGAGGAGGAGGAGGAGGAGGAGGAGGAGGAGGAGGAGGAGGAGGAGGAGGTGGTGGAGGATGAGTATGCAACAAGTGGAGCAGCCGGAGTGTCTCGAGTATGAATAGGAGATGTTCCACCACTGATAGATGAGGAAGAGGTGGTGGAAGATGTAAAATGAACACTCTCAAAAATAACATATTCTTGAATTTTAGCATTTTTCTCTAAATCTGTCATGCCAAACACATCAACCGATTGACTTTCTTCCTTAACCTGAATGTTTCTAGCAACTTGAAGAGTTTTTCTATCCGTATTGTATACTCTGTAGCCTACGGACTCATCATCATATCCCATAAAAATTCCGGGAAGCGATTTCGGACTAAGCTTAGAAATATGGAGATTATCCAAAATAAAACATTTGCTCCCAAAAACTCGGAAGTGACTAACATTAGGCTTTCTTCCGGTCCACACTTCATATGGTGTTTTTCCTTTCACGGCTCTAATTGCTATTCTATTTTTTGTATACGAAGCACAAGAGAAAGCCTCACCCCAAAACTTGAAATATATCCCTTTATCTAACATCATAGATTTTGCACTTTCCGTTAAAGTTCGGTTGAGTCTTTCCGATACTCCGTTTTGCTCCGGAGTATAGGGAACTGTATATTTCCGAGAAATGCAGTTATCTTTTAAATAGTCCGAGAATGCATGAGCGATATATTCACCTCCGTTGTCAGACCGAAAAGAGAAGATAGGCTTCCCATTAAGCTTTTCCGCCCAAACCTGGAAGTGCTTGAAGTGAGTGAACACTTCATTTTTTTCTTTCATAAAGTAAACCTTGCTGTACCGGGAGAAATCATTGGTAAAAGTGACCAAAAACCGGCTGCCACTCAGGGAAGGGACTTTTGACGGTCCCCACATATCCGAATGAATAATTTGCAACAAATCTGTAGCCCGGTTATCCGCGGCCGGAGGTAGGGGTAACTAAAGAAGCTTTCCTAAAGCACACCCATCACATACATGAGAGTCTTTCTGGCCTAAATTAACACCATCTATCATATTTTGTTTTACCATTTTATCAAGTCTCTCATGATGAACATGACCGAGCCTCTTATGCACAAAACATTTTCCGGAAGGACACTGGAGTATGCAAAGTCAATTTTATTAGCCAAGTCCATCCGGTACAACAAGTTTGGGCCTCTAGTTCCTACCAAGGCTACTCTTCCATCTTTGCTTTCTACCTTTTTCCCATTCTTTTGCAAAATTTCAAATCCTTTCATTTCAGCCACCGAAGTGGAAAACAAATTCTTCTTAAACTTTGGAATATAGAGAACATCATGCAAGGTCATCTTTACAACCTGACCATTGATGTCATGAGCTAACTCCACGTTTCCCTTTGCTGTAGCCTCCACGCCGCTGTCATCGGCATAATAAATCCGGCGAGTGGGAATTGGAGTGAGGGTTTTGAAGTAAGCACGGTTGCCGCACATGTTGGAAGAGCATCGTGAGTCCATAATCCACCCGTTTTCTTGAGGTCCCTTAATGAGATCCTTTGCGAGAGCAAAGAACTCATCGTCATCCAATTGCGGAAATCAGACCATGTCATCTTTTTCCTCCACCGGTTCGTCTTGTTGCGTCTCATCGGTTGCAAAGAACGTCGCATTTTTAGCCGGCAGTTTTGATGCCGCCATTTTGGATGGTGAATCCTCCAAAAGCACCTTCCACCCCGCATGATAAATTCCTTTTTCACACGCTTTTATAAATGCCGGACACAGCCGAAAAACATGACCTTGACCAAAGCAATAGACACACCTATCATATTGCCTATAACTCGGATTAGGGGTAAAGTTTTTATTTCCGGAAAATCCAGCCGGCTTATATGTCTGAGCATTGTAAGCTACCGCTGAGTGTCCACCATTTAATGCTATCTGAATGGCCTCTTCCTCTAAGATATAAGCTTGAGCTACAGCTATATTCCACTTACTCCTCTCTAACCTCTTTAATTGTTCCGCGACTCCTTTAAATTCAGTCGGAAGCCCTCTCATTAGAATCATAGCTTGATGATAGGGAGGAAAATTCCCCCCGGAACATGCATTTTCTGACAAAAGAAGTTTCCAGCCGTTAGAATATGAGTTCATATCCCCCCTGTATACTTATAATCCCAAATCTTTCCAGCAGTTATAACCTCATTCTGCTCATTAGCTAAGACATAAAATTCTTTCAAAGCCTTCCATATTTCAGATGCCGTAGAGATATTGATATATGTCATGCTCAAATCTTCTGACAAAAGTAATTTAAGAACATGCAAAGCATCCTAATTTTTCTTATCAAAATCCGGTTCAGTATCATGAAGAACACCGGAAACCACATCATATATTTTCACTTGCTTAAGGTAAGACTTAGTTAAATCCGCCCAATACAAATACTTTTGCCCATTGAACACCGGGATCCGTGAGGGTGGGCCCGTGACCTGTTGTCTTGAGGCAATTGGTGCCCCGGAAGAAGAAGAAGAAGCACCAGTAGTTGCCATATTAATCAATACACAAAGAGGAAACTCTCACGAAATACCCACAAAGGACCAACTTCACAATGAAGCCCCAAGAAAACCAAACTCAACCTAGGTCTGCAAAATTGCCACAATGTAAATTATACACCAAAGAAATCACATGCAGATTTTCACAAGGTTTTGCCCAAAGTTCACAATGATCTTGTAATTCAAAAACACCTAAAAACTGCTTTGCAGTTTTCCATACACAGAATTCCTAACTCCAAAATATTCTAAATCCTATATATACAACTAAACCTGCAGCTGATCTACACCGTTGGTTCACTGGTACACTAAATTGAATAAAACAAAAACCTGTCGTCAAACGTACACAATATTTACAACAAACCTAAAACTAACAACCGCTAAATTGAAATAGTACGCGGTCAAAGTTCGCCCGCTGAAATAACGGCGCAATCAATATTATTCTTCCAAAAATGACGGCGGACTCCGTCCGCCTTCCACGCATTCTTTCAACGCCAAAGATGAACCTCTACGTGTAAACTCGGTCCCCAAACAAACTGTACTTTCCATCATCGGAAACACATAATCTTGACTTCCCCACGGACCGACACATGTGCCTGGAGTGTACTCAGCCCGTGTACTCCCTTCGGACTTACATACCACACTAAAAACCTTTCTACAATAAATCAGCCTGCACACAAAACGACTAAGTCCAAAATCTCTGTCTCACACACGAGATATAGAGAGGACTAATGGTTTCCAAAGACAACAGTTCATCTGAGAGGGGAACCTGTGTAGATGTAGTTGTAGACGGTGATTGTGACTGAAAATGAACAGGTTGATTATTCCTGTACTTTTTTTTGTCTTTTGACTCTCAGTGTCTTTGAACAGATCAACCGATTCCTGTTCTTCCTTTAATTTGATGATTTTACTTACAATAACTTTCTTTTTCTCTAAAACATATACCCTATAGCCCTTTGCATTGTCATCATAGCCCATAAAGATCCCAGGTAAGCCTTTAGCTTCCATTTTTCGTCTTTTGTGTGAGGTATCTAAGAAAAAACTTTTGCTGCCAAATACTTTAAAGTGACTAACATCAGATTTCATCCCTGTCCACAGTTTATATGGTGTAGTTTTAATCGATCGAGATGCAATTCTGTTTTAAATATAAACTGCACAATTGAGTGCTTCAGCCTAGAATTTCAGATTTAGACCTTTGTCTACAAGCATCAATCTAGCACTTAATGTTTCATTTCTATTTAACCTCTCAGACACACCATTCTGTTCCGGTGTGTATAGAGCTGTTAGATTATGAGTGATAGCTTCTTGGAGGAGAAACTGTTCGAATTCCTTTGAAGTATATTCTCCTCCGTTGTCCGATCTTAGTGCCAAGATTGAAACTTTATGAAGCTTTTCTGCCTATGCCTTAAAGTGTTTGAAGTGCGTGAACACTTCGCTCTTATGCTGGATGAAGTAAACTTTAGTGAACCATGAATAGTCATCAGTGAATGTAACCATATAGTGGACACCTCCGGCTGATGGTACTTGTGATGGGCCGAAAATATCCGAGTAGATAAGTTGCAGAACTTTGTCCTATGTGTGGTCAGATTGCTGTGGGAAAGGTAATTTGTGGATCTTTCCAAGTGAGCATCCTACATATGATTTCACAGGTTGAGAAGTAAGAGAAACACCGTACACTATTCCTGCATTCACCATCTTCTGTAGACTATCATAACTAACATGTCCTAATCTCTTATGCCATAACTCATTGACAGATGACACACTGAAATAGAGAACATCTTTTTCTTTGTATTTAGCCATATCCATCCTATAGATCTTGGTTGCATCCGTAGTGCCTCTCACTGCAACTTTACCTAGCTTGGTAACAACCGGTCCGCCTATTTTGAGGATTACATCAAAGCATTTTATCTCTACCAAAGATGAAGAAAATATATTCTTTTTGAAATCTGCTACAAAGAGCACATTGTGGAGAGTTCTTTCTACAGAATTTCCCCCCACATCTACCATTGAAGATACATCACCCGGAGCTGAAGTTTGCACACTCATGCCGCAGGCATAGTAGATGTTCTTAGGAGGTGTCGCCTTGAGGTTTGAAAAACTGGATTTGTTCTAACACATATGTCTCGAAGCACTGGTATCCATGATCCATCCTGTATCTTTTTGACCTTCGATAGCTGCTGCCATTGCGAATAATTTTGCTTTTTCTCCTTCAGCATAAGACAAAGAATCATTTTTTTCAATTGCAGAACCGGAAAAGAGAGTATTTCCTCGAGAAGAGTTCCCAGAAAAGCCCTTATGATATGGACTTTGCAGCCAACCTAGTCTATATAAGCCTGTATCATTTGCCTTTTTCAGCTTTGAACAGTTCCTGTTCCCATGTTCTTTTTCAGAACAGTAAAAGCAAGTAGTAGACTGTCTATTAGGCATGTTATGAAACTGATTAAATTGATTCAAATTTTGATTTTAATTCCTATCCTGATTTTTGTTTTGATTGAGTAAGGTTCTTTTGTCAAAGTGTGTGTTCAATGCTTATACCTTTCTCTCTCCATGAAGTATTATAGTATTTGATTCTTCTTCTAGGATCAAATTGTATGCCAACTGAAATGTCTCGCTAGACTGATCATGACATTTCAATTGAACATGACTTTTCAGCTGAACAGACACTCTTTTCATATCATTATGAAGACCTCTAACAAGTAAGGCAGCCTGCTGAAATTCAAGAAATAAGCCACCACCAAACAAATGTGCATAAATAACAACACGAAAGTTATCACAATACTCAACCATTTTCCCCCCGGAGTATTTATAGTCCCAAATTTGTCCAACGACCAGAAGTGCCTCCTGTTTGATTTTTCAAACGCAATTTTTAGTGATTCCCAAATTTCTTTTGCTTTTTTCATTTTTAGCCGAGACATACCTAGATTCTTTGAAATGCACAGAATCAGATTGTTTTGCGCCAATGAGTTTTTCTTTGCCCAACTTGTATCTGTTTCAGCTAAAGTACCATCCAAGACACAAAATAAATCAGCAGTTTCAAATGTTGACTCAACCATTGCCGCCCTGTATGCATACCTTTTGCCATTGAATAAGGGAATTGTTGACGAAAGGCCCATAACCTAATGTTCTACAACAACAGTAGCAGGAGGAGAGCTAGCCGCAGTAGTAGTGGAAGTAGACATCTTAAACAGAAACTATCAAGCACCCTACTCAACAGCCAACTTTGAGTTGTAACAGAATTCAACTCATTGATCTAAGCACACTCAAATTATGCATAACAGTAGAAAACATAGTGTGGAAACAATCCTCAAATTTTCTGCTCAATTGATCCAGTCAACCATAAGATATTTATTTCCGCAGATTCACAAAAACTGCCTTAGATGATTAATATCATAAGACTTGGATAAATACAATTTGTCAAAGTCCTAAATTATATACTCACAGAGAGTATCTACTAGTCACACTTATTTAAGTGACTGTAATACATGACTATTCTATGCTACGACAAAGAATTAAAACTGTACTTTACTATTTTAAGAATACTTCCAAAACCTGATTTTGCCATTTCTAAAATCTGAATAGTGCGACACTATTTTTAATTGGCTAGACTACAAAACCTTGTTTTTGGATATTTACAAATAGAGGACCGTACATTAAATTTTCTTGGTGCTTAGTCAGCAGTGGTCACTACCATCCGGCTGACTGTCGTCGTGTAGTACAAAGCACCTGATTTTGTACAAATGTGCTTCGTCACTGGTGGTCCATCGTGAATCGCGTTCGTGAATTCGATGTCCATCAACGGCGGCTCATAGCCGACTGTAGGATATATTCCAAGATAAGCGGTTTGCGTTCCGTTCGTACGTATCTATCAATCTGCTCGTTAATTTCCCAACACGTGTAAGTGGTCATCGTCGCTACTCCGTGAAATCAACAACACCCTTTTAATGCCGACACATGTCCAACTAGCCGTACAGTACAATCTCTTAATAGTTTGTTAATGTAACACTATTTGAGGTAAGTGTTACAGGTTTTCATTTTATAAAATATTATAAGTCCTCAATCCCTCGTCACAGCTCTATAGGTAAGTATTACAGGTTTTTATTTTATAAAAAATTATAAGCCCTCAATCCCTCCTCACACCTCTATCTGCTGAACTAAAGATATCCAAATTCAACAACATTGACATTCACATTGAAATTGGCATTGGCATTAGCATTGGCATTTACAATGACGTTGGCATTCACCTTGACATTGACATTGGCATTGGCATTGGTATTGACTTTGACATTGAAATTGGCATTGGCATTGGCATTAATATTGATATTGACATTCGTATTGGCATTGACAATAACATTGACATTGAAATTGGCATTGGTATTGACATTGACATTGACATTGACTTTAATATTTACATTTACATTGACATTATAATTGACACCAACATTGGCATTGATATTGACATTGGCATTAACATTAACAGTGGCATTGACATTGACATTGGTATTGGTATTCGCATTGGCTTTGATATTGACATTGGCATTGGCAGAGATATTGACATTGGCATTAACATTGTCATTGACATTTACATTTGCAATGACATTGGTATTGGCATTGACATTGACATTGACATTGACATTGATAATGGCATTGGCATTGACATTGACATTGACATTTGCAATGACATTGGCATCGCCATTTGCATTGACATTCACATTAGCATTTGCATTGGCATTGGTATTAAAATTGACATTGGCTTTACATTGACATTGGCATTGGGATTGATATTGACAATGACATTGGCATCGCCATTTGCATTGACATTGATATTAGCATTGACATTGGTACTGGCATTGGCATTTACATTGACATTGAAATTGAAATTGACATTGGCATTGGAATTGGCATTGTTATTAACATAGGCATTGACATGGACATTGTCATTGATAATGACATTGAAATTGGCATTGGCATTGGCATCGATATTGATATTGACACTGGCATTGACATTGGCATTGGTATTGGCATTGACATTAACATCGACATTGGCATTAACATTGACATTGACATTGACATTAGCATTAGTATTTGCATCGGCATTAACATTGACATTGTCATTGGCATTGACATTAACATTGGAATTGACATTGACATTGATATTTATATTGGCATTGGCATTGGCATTGACATTGGCATTATTATTGACATTGGCATTGAAATTGATATTGGCATTGGCATTGGCAACATAAACATTGGCATTCACATTGAATTTGACACTGGCATTGGTATAAACATTGAAATTTGTTGAAGTATTGACATTAGCATTGGCATTGATGGTTACATTGGCATTGACATTGACATTGAAATTGATATTGATATTGGCATTGGCATTGACATCGAAAATGGCATTGACATTGACATTGATATTGGCATTGAGATTAGCATTGACATTGGCATTAACATTAACATTGGCAATGACATTGGCATTTACATTCACATTGACATTGACATTAGCATTTGTATTGGCATTGGCATTAACATCGACATTGGCATTAATATTCACATTGATATTAGTATTCGTATTGGCATTGACATTGACATTAGCTTTGGCATTAACATTAACAGTGGCATTGTCGAGCGTGCCAGAAAACATGAGAGGAGGGCCCACTGCACGGGTGATTGGCATCGGAGTCCTGCAAGCAACCCCCACCAGAATGCGAATGCTTCCCACAAAAATGCCTATGCCCACATCTACCCTAGCATGCATACAAAGGTGGGGATGAGTGTTTGGGAAGGGCGAAAAGGTATCCCCTCCCCCCTCTCCTTCCCCCCCCTCCCACGCCGGGGGGGAAAAGGGTGAAATCCTGAGAGGTGGAGCCGTTTCCTTGATTTTGTGATGGTCTGCCGAAAGTCTAACACAAGTTCTCTCAAAATCCACTATCTTGGTACAAAAGATTCTGGTAATCTCCCCCGAAGGAAACCCAACCGAAACCACAAAAAGAACTACCAAAGAGAGAACAAAGATACTTCCACTCAGAAAAATTGAAAGGATAGAAATATAAAGAATGCTGTCTCAGAATTAACAATATCACCTTGCCCTTAGAAAGATAGAGAATTAAGATAGAATATGACAAATAGCAAGCGAGCTCAACCTACCCCCAAAACGTAACGTGGACAACAAAAGGAGACGAAATCTCCCCCCGAAAACCCCGGAACAGGTAAGGCCTCCTTAACTCCTCGGTTTCCGCGACCCGGAACCGGCAAGACCCCTTCTTGATTTCCAACAAACACCAGTCCACAAATCGCCCAAACAGGAAAGACAGTGCCAACCACCAAACCGGACTACGATTTCCACAAAGGACGGATGAAAATCTAGATGGCAATAGGGTCACAATCACACACAAAACAAAATTTCTCCACAAGAAAGTTTGCTTGAATTTCTAAGGTTTTGTCAGGAGAGAGTACTGAAACAGCAACCTGTCTCCTTCGGCCCCAAGTGCCTTATACAGCCCAAGTTTGTCTTATCAACAGTGCCAAAGTCAAAGCAACACTAAGGGCCAATAAACGGCCATGAATTGTTATCGTCCGGACATAAGACAAAACAAGTTGTACTACACTTAGGGCAAAAAGTTAGGCGACTATCTCCCGTTAGATTAGAAGCCACGTGTTTCTTTATAAATACAATTCTGAGCAGCAAAGTTCTAAATTGACGTGAACCGCCTAACTTGGACTCTCCTTAATAAATGCTCTACCCGGCTAATGGACCTGATAGAACGTCCTGCGGATAGCCAACAGCCAAATCTACAAGACTATTCCAAAAACTATGTGACACTACACAATGTAGCCCCCAAAGGGACAGGTAACAAGGGGACGATCTTTATAACTGGATAACTTTGTCTTTCGGCCTCCGTTAGACGCGAAAGAAAGTGTGTTCGGCTCAGTTGAGAAAATAGAAGAATCTGGTCCGGCTGAGTGCGCTCCTTCCTCGGTGCTCTTATTACCGTACCAAGGGAAAAGACTCGGCAATCCTTGGTTGGATAAAAGTGGTGCCAGTGAAGCACCCGAGCTTGAAAGCTGTCGAGCGTGCCGGAAAACATGAGAGGAGGGCCCACTACCCAGGTGATTGGCATCGGAGTCATGCAAGCAACCCCCACCAGAATGCAAATGCTTCCCACAAAAATGCCTATGCCCACAGCTACCCTTCTGGCCCCTGTGAGCATGCATGCAAAGGTGGGGATGAGTGTCTAGGAAGGGCGAAAAGGTATCCCCTCCCCCCTCTCCTTCCCCCCCCCTCCCAGGCCGAGGGGGGGGGGAAAGGGTGAAATCCTGAGAGGTGGAGCCGTTTCCTTGATTTCCCCCCCTCTTAGTCAACGGTGACTAAGACTTTCAAATGTTTACCCTCCCAATTCGCAGTTCCCGCAGAACCAGAGTGCTGAGGGTTTAGGACGAGGGTCTCAAGAGGAGGGGAGGCAAGACTAATGCCAACACTGGTCGCATCAATCACAGACCAGTACAGAATTCTGGGAGGAAGAAGAGGGGCAGTCTGAGGAACAAAAAAGGGGATCAGCAAAATAGGTAAGGTGGAAAGTAGGTTCGTCTTCCAATCCCCGGATGTGACAGGGAGCCACATTAATCTGATTTTCTTTGATCATCCGCCCATCCTTCCCTTCCAGGGTCAAGACACCTTTATTGGAGACTTCTACTACTTTCAAGATCACCCTTCCGCGGAAATATTTAGAGTGTCCCTTTTCTGTTGCATGCGGTACACGAAATCCCCGGGAAGAAATTGCCGTTGTCTTGGGACAAAATTTCCGCTCCGGTGGTGCGAATACCAGAGTTGATCTCGGTGCTGAGCTGCCTGTAAATTTCCCATGGCAAGAGGCATTTCCGGGTAAAACACCTTGGCCCTGTCGGCAATCAGTTTTTCGACCGTCCCTTTATTGTCCGTCTCCGGAAGGACCACCGCTTGGGCAGAGGCGGCTCCGGGTAGGATTAGGTGTCGTCCAAACAAAATGAAATAGGGATTGTAGGAGTGAAGGGATGCTTGCTGGCTGAACCTGTACCACATGGCAATCCAAGGCACCTTTCAATCCCATTTTCCCAAATCCTCTTCCACAACATATTTGCGCAGTGATTGCTTCACTGTCTGTACGCACCTTTCGGCCAATTCCTCGGCTTGCGGGTGGTCTCGGCTAGTCAGCCTGTGGTCGATAAGGCACAATTCCAACAAGTTGATGAATTCTCTTGCAAATTCGGAGCCTTGGTCCGTCAAAACTTCGGCAGGGGCCCCAAATTGGGACAGCACTCTTTGCAAGAATGCGTCGGCAATCGCCTTAGACTCCTTCCGAGGTAAGTCCACCAAATCGATCCACTTAGAAAAGTACTCTATCATTACCAGTACAAAGCGGTTTCCTCGTCTGCTAGTGGGTAGAGAGCCCAGCAGATCAAGAGACCACCGATAAAACATTCTCCGGATTGGTAGTGAGTGAAGCTGGTCACCCCCCTTTTTGTCGAAGGCTGCCTTAACTCGGTCACAAGAGGAACACGTTGTACTATCTGGTTGACTTGGGTCCGCAACCCGTGTCACCAGTAAGATCCGGTGACAAGAGATGTAGTCCATTTCTGCCCAAAATGGCCACATTGTTGGTGAAGACGAAAAATAAGAGTCTCCCGGTCAGCCGGTGGAGGAACCACTTTCCTCGTCCCGTCGGCCCATTTGCGGATCAAAATACCCCTTTCACATTCATATGTGGTCATTTGAGTCAAAACCCGTGATAGCTGCACTCCAGACAAATGGGGAAGAGGGGAACCTTGTTGGTTAGATTGAAGCGCATCAGAGTCATTCCATATGTCTTTTCGCCCGGCCCCTATTGGCGCTTGCCCCTCCACGTGTGTAGAGAAAGATGGCCTTTCCCCCCCAGATTGAGGAAGCCAAATAAAGGCAAAGGAAGCTCGGATTAGTCCCAAACTAATTTCTGGATCCTCATTATGGCGGGCCCCGGTGGAATCTCTGGTTGAAGGGTCGGGTTTTCAGCTAAGTCATTCGGCATTTCCATGAATCTCTCCAGCCCGATGGATTATATCGAAGTCATATTCCTGTAGTATCAACACCCACCTGGCGAGCTTGCCAGTTAGCTTGCTGTTCTCCATAATCCACTTGAGAGGTTGGTGATCGGTAATCAGCGTGAAATGGACTCCGTATAGGTATGGTCTAAAGTGTTGGATGGCCCAGTCCGCCGCCAGTAATTCCCCGTGATAGCTGCTGTAATTTCCCTCTGCTCGGTTGTTACTCCTACTGGCATACGCTACCACATATTTGGCCCCAACATCATCCAGTTGGGCTAAATCAGCTCCCAATCCAAACCTGCTCCAATCAGTGTAAAGGAGAAGGGGTCTATGGTGATCACGCATTTGGAGCACGGGGTGTTGTTTCAGGGAATCCTTGAGGAACAGGAAAGCAATCTGTTGCTCCTTCGTCCACTGCCACTCCTGGTCCTTCCGCAGCAACTGATTTAGAGGCTGAGCGTGGTTGCTAAATTCAGGGATGAATCACCGGTAATAGTTAGCCAGGCTTAAAAAGGTGCGAAGTGCAGAGACGTCTTCAGGAGGGGGAAGGGCATCAAGGCTGCAACCTTGACCATATGGGGACCCACTGTCCTAGGGGTAACTTCGTGTCCCAGGTAAATAATTTTCTGTACCCCAAAAATTCCCTAACCCGGGTGACATCTCAAGCCCGCTCCTAGGAGAGCCTAGAGTACAATCTGTATGTGCTGCAAGTGTTCCTCAAAAGTCTTTGAGAAAATAATTACATCGTCGATGTAGCACAGGGCATAGTCAATCCCTGGAGCGCCTCGTCCATGGCACGTTGGAATTTGGTTGGCGCATTCTTCAGCCCGAATGGCATGTAGAGCCATTCGTACAACCGGGATCCTGCCCAAAAAGTTGTTCTTTCCCGATGCTTTGGCTCCATAGTGTAGAAATTAGAGGTTATTTTAGTATTTTCTAGGTTTTGCAAACTCCAGAAAAGAAGCCGAGGCAGTCTGCCTCTAACTTCTCTCTTCAGCTCCCACACTTGTCGCAGTCACTTAAGGTTGAAGAGGGAGCTAGAGCCAAGGCTGCCTATGCTGATTAGAGATAGAGTTAGGGGTTGTAGATTTTGTTAGATTTACCAAAATAGAAATTGACGAACCCAAGATTTGAACCTGGTACCTACCGTCAGTC
>JBBHKE010002158.1:114206-173329 GCA_037447655.1 Zygnema cylindricum | reverse complement strand
CTCCCGGTCCATCTTTCATAAGGTGTTTGTCCTTTTAGTGCAGAGGTAAGGACTCTATTTTTAAGATAGTTAGCACAATATATAGCTTTTGCCCATAATCTTTTTCTTATTTTTTTATCCGATAACATACTACGGGCACTATCACTTAATGTCCATTTTAGTCTCTCAGCTACATCGTTTTGTTCTGGGTTCTTTGGAATAGTCTTTTGGTGTTGAACCCCTTCCTCTTTTAAAAAATCCTCAAACTCATTAGAGGTGTATTCCCCCCCCATTATCACTCCTCACTCTCTTTATAGGTGTCTCATGAAGCTTCTCACTCCATGTTTTATTCTCTTTAAAATAAGCCGAACCCTTAGATATTTTTTCAAGAAAAAGACTATAAAGTATCTAGACTAATCATTAGTCATTATAAGTATAAATCTTTTCCCCCCAACTAATAGTACTTTGGCCTGTCCCTATATGTCATTATGAACTAGATCGATGACCTATTCACCTTTATATGTTGCGGTTTTGGTAAAGGCAATCTATGGGCCTTACCTTAAGCACATCCACTACATGCATCCAAGGTCTCGTTATCTCCAAAATATATTCCCTCAACTACACCCATTTTCTTCATTTCTTTCAATCTTTTTATATGCACATATCCGAATCTTTTATGCCACATCATCTAATCACTTACACAGGCATAGTAAACTACTATGGTTCCATTACTCAAAATCAACCAAGAGATTCCTAGGCTACCCTTTTCAGCTGTGAAATACACTTCATTCTCATAGCTAGCAACAAAGACTCCTTTCTTAGTACAAGTCTCAAAATTTTTATCATTTAAGACCGACGTAGAGATAAGGATTTTTTTCAACTCTGGAAAAAAAAGAACATCAAGGAAAGTTGAAATTCTGTGGGCTCGGTTGACCCACAGAATACAGAGTTCACAAGTAGTCACTAGGATAACATCAACCAACTTTGATTTCCTCAATAATAACTGCCACTATAGCAGACAATGACTTTGACTAGCCTCATCTCTGTGAGAAAAAACTCTTTTGAGTCTAACGTAAAAAGAATCAGTGAATTTGCTCCTTTGAGCAATTAGTTATGGCTGGCCAAAGACAGCCTATTTATAGAGATGGTCAAATATTACTAAGTCCTAGTATGCCTAATCTCAGCTACCTATCACTAAACCCTAGTCCAATAGGAACACTATATGTTACAAATAGGTATAGTGGTCGATGTACTTATTGTACAACCATTGTACAACATGGCCTTCAAGGTGACGCCTGTCAAATCAGAAGCCATGGTTCCTCCTCCTATCTTCTCTAGTATCCAATAGTGTGACGCCACGTGGCACTGCATGACGCTATCTCTAAAGGCCGCCAAAAGCTCATTCTATGTGGCGTCTACAATGACGGCCATCCGATCAATTAAATTTACACGGTTCAGATTCACGTTCGTGCAAAAAATGTTTCATATGCGTCTCGTAGTGAGTTTGGTGTGAATTTGCCCTCGTGTCACAGTTTAAGTACGTATCAAATCTAGTGAGTTGAACATTTCGTAGCACCTTGATGGTTAAGGCGTCTCGTTATATATACTCCGTAGGACCCACGTTAAAATTGTAACTCTGAGACCTCGATAGGTCCTCAGAGTAGGCATCTCACACGAAGACTCCAGGATAATCCTGACCCCTTTGTGTTTCAGCAAGTATAGCTGCCATCTTGACAAACAAAGATGTCGCCATCTTCACTCTTGTAAAGAAAGACTCCTTTAAGTCTATAGCAAAAGAATCATTGAATTTGCTCCCTTCAGCAGTAAGTTATGAAGGGTCAAAGTTGACCTTTGGTACAGAAGCTCTTTAGGGAAGTGAGTCCAATCTATCAAATTTTTCTAAGTCCTATCTCTCTCTCAAACACTATCTACTGAAGTACGGCACCAATCATAATATTGTATCATACATAAAGGTACAGGTGGCGGTGTACTTTATGTACGCCCATTGTACCACATGGCCAACAAGTCGACGCATGTCACTTTTGGATTTGTTTATGTAAATCCCCGGAGATGCCGTAATCCAATGTGATTGTGCCACGTGGCAATTGATGTGACGTCGACCGCAAACCGCCAAAAACTTATTCCGTGATCTCGGCATGGTTCGTGGCCGTTCGATTTAGCCGGATTACAATCGTAGTCGTCATAACTACTTGCGCAATATTTGTTTCGTCTTTGAAACAAGATGCGCGGTATCCGTTTCGGATGTTCCGTACTTCGTCCATTACAAACTGTATCTATGTCTAAATATTGCGTTAAATGAAATAGCCTACGTGTTAACATTTATATAGCTACCAAACCTTATATCCTTTAACTTTGATGCTAGACTAATTAGCTAAGGCTACTGACTACCAGCTAACCTAACAAACGGCAGGTACCAGGTTCAAATCATGGGTCCGTCAAGATCTATTTTGGTAAAATCTACAAACCTACTGTCAGTCCCCGTCGTGATAGCATAGGCGGCCATGGCTCTATCTCCCTCTCCAACTTTCAGTGAGTGCAAAAAGTGTGGGAGCTGGAGAGAGGAGTTAGAGACAGACTACCTCTACTACTTTTCTGCATTTTACAAAACCTACAAAATAATAAAATATCCTTCAATTTCTACACTCCCTTTTTTTTCTAGTCACTCTTTATTTTAAGAACACACTTCTCTACGCAGATAATTAGTTTAGGGGAAGGCACAAGTTTGGTCATTATATTTGCTACCATTTCACTATCTGGTTTATACTCCAAACTAATTATCTTGTTTTCTACTTCTCCTTTACAAAACTAAGTCTAATGTCCATGTGTTTGGCTTTAAAGTGATGTTTACGATTGGCAAAAATGGCAGCTTGATTAACACAAAACACTTTTTGGACACCACTCTTAAGATGACCAAGCTCACCAAGTTAATACTTGACCCACATTTATTCTTTTACAGCGGAGCAAGAAGCCATGTACTCAGCCTCAATGGTGGACTGAGCTATGACCTTTTGCTGCTTGCTGCTCCAGCAGCAAGCCCCATCACCCACATACAATACATATCCAGATGTGCATCTCCTCATAGGAGCATTTCCATAGCTGGCATCACTCCAAGTGGTGATGTTAGTATTGTTCCCACCCAAATGAAACCATAAATCCCTAGTCTTTAGGATATATCTAAGGATTCTCTCAGATGCCTCATAATCTTTCTTAGTGGGAGCATTGAGACTCCTACTTACTATTCCTACAGCTACGGCTATGTCTGAACAAGTACAATTCATGAAATATATTAGGCTACTGCATAAATCTTTTCTCTTCCAGGCCTACCTTATCATCTAAGATTATAACTCCCTCTTCCACACTCCCCTCAATTCCCTTCTTTAATTCTATAGGAGTGGTACAACTATTAGCCTTGTCCATTTGGAATTTTTTAACATGTTTCCACTAGCCTCCTGTTGAGTTAATCTTATTAACTTTCTGTCTCTAACTCTTTCTACATAAATTCCCAAAATATACCTTGCTTCTCCCATATCCTTTATCTCAAATCATCTTTTTAGATCATTTTTCAACTTATTTATATTATCCATAGATTTACTTAAAACAAACAAATAATCAACATAAATTGCAATAAAAATAATTCCTTTCTCATCTTCAAACAAATAAATTGATTGATTAGAGGTGATCCGAATATATCCTAAACCTAAAAGAAAATCATCAAGCTTCTTGTTCCATTGCCCGGGCGCCAATTTCTGCCGATACAAAGATTTGATCATTCGGTATAACTTGCTTTCCTCCCCTTGCGCCACAAATCCTTCGGGCTGTCGCATAAAAATTTCCTCTTCAAACTCTCCATGTAGAAAGGCCGTGTTGATGTCAATCTAATGCACTTCCATGTCTTCTGCTGCCGCCATAGTGAGAAGTATCCGAACCAAAGGAAACTTGACGACCGGAGCAACAGTCTCTTCGTAGTCATTTCCCTCTTTGTGGGCAAATCCCTTCGCCACAAACCAAGCCTTGTAGCGCTCAATGGTGTTATCCGGGATGATTTTCAGCTTTAATACCCACTTACACCCAATTGGCTTCTTGTTAGGAGGTCAATCCACCAATTCTCATGTATCGACCGCCATAATTGAGGCCATCTCCTCATTAATGGCTGTCTTCCACTAGTTTATTTCACGACAATTCATTGCTTCATTATAAGTTTGAGGTTCATCGGGGTGAGACAGTTTGGTTACCTTATTGTTAACTTGCCTCTCTTGCAGTATTTTGTTGCTTCTTCTTCCTCCTTAAAACTCGGCTGCCGCAATAGATGACTCTCTTAGATTCTTCCGAACGGATTTTGCTTCTCCCATATCCCTTGATTTCGGGTCGATTTCCACCACATCTTCTGCTTCGGTTGGAGTTAATTCTAGGGGTTTCACATTTGGGTCTTTCTCGATCTGATTTGTACCTGCAACATCATTATCTCTTTCAAATTTTGGATAGTAAGGAAGCTCAAAGTCATCTGAATTTTTTGACTCAAATTTGATTCTGACTGCATTTGTATCCTTAAAGGGATCTACACATTTTCCTTCATCTATAACCACTAGATGCTTCACTAGGATAATATCCTCTCTTTTGAGATCATAGACTCTATATCTTTTAACATCTACATCATATCCTAGTAGATACGGCGGCTTTCCTTTTGGGTCTAACTTCCAGTTTGACTGATCTGTGTCTAAACTAAACACTTGACTACCTAAAACCTTTAAGTGTGAAACATCTTGTTTTCTGCGTGTCCATCTCTCATAGGCTGTTTGGTCTTTTATTGCTCAAGTAAGAACTCTATTCTTGAGATAATTTACACAGTTCATTGCTTTGGCCCAAAACCTCTTTCCTATATTCTTATGCGACAACATACTCCTAGCAGTATCACTCAGTGTTCTTTTTAATTTTTCAAATACACCATTCTGCTCTGGATTTCTAGAAACTGTCTTTTGTTGTTGCACTCTATCTTCTCTCAAAAAATCCTCAAACTGGTTAGAGGCTCCTTACTCCCTTGATTGAGGTTTCATGGAGTTTATCACTCCATGCTTTATTTGCTTAAAACATTCTTGAGCCTCTGACTTGTTTTTCAAAAAATACACTCTGGAATACATAGACAATTCATCGGTGATACTCATCATAAATCTCTTCCCCCCGGGTGATGGCACTCTGGCCGGCCCCCAAATATCTGTGTGTACTAAATCTAGAATCTTTTCTCCCTTATAGGTGGCAGTTTTTGGGAAGGGTAACCTGTGTGCTTTACCTTAAGCACATCCACTACAATCACTTAGATTCTCACTTTCACCGAACTGAATCCCTTCCACTACTCCCATCTTTTTCATCTCTCTTAACTTATCTAGATTCACATGCCTAAGCCTCTTATGCCACAACATTATATCATGAACACCAGCATAATAAAGTTTATTCTTTTCATTGCTTAAAATCAGCCTAAACATCCCTTGACTACCTTTTTCAGCATCAAAATAAACTTCCTCCTCGAAACTAGCGGTAAAGACGCCTTTCCTAGTGCATATATTAAAAACCTTATCATCTACTGCAGACGTTGAGATGAGGTTTTTGTTCAGCGACGGAATCAACAATACATCGGAGAATGTAACTATGTATGTCTTTCCTTCTATTAACACTTTCAGATTTAACGATCCTACAAGAATAGTAGTGACTATCCTCCCATCCCCGTACTCTATCTCTACGGTAGGAATCTTTCTTATCTTAGTGAACAATTGTTTATCCTAACACATGTGCATGAATGCACCTGAATCTACAATCCAACCTGCTTCACATTTCAATCCACCGAAAGCACATTTCTGCTTTCGTGGAATTTTCACATCTTTTTTCGCTTCCAACTCCTTTTCCAATAGGAGTTCATTATTCTCTTCCTCGGATTCCGCCTCATATACCTTTGTCACAAGGGCCTTTTTCTTTCCTCTCTAGGGTCAACGGTCTGCCCCTCCTTTAACCACAGCTTGGTTAACTTAGTGCATTCAGCCATATAGTGCCCTTGATTCTTACAAAAATGGCACAAACCCTTGAGAGTCCTTGATCCGAACTCCTCGAACTGATTTTTTTGCCACTTCCCTTGATAATATCCGACCTGTTTGTAGGAAGCATTCTTCCTCCTATCGGTCCCAGCTGTCAAGGCTTGCCTACTCTTTCCTCCTCTTCGGATCTCAATCATATTTTCGCGAACGAGAATCATCCCTACCACTGAATTCCAAATCCACCTTGAGTCCGCGAAGTCTTGCACATGGTTGATTATGTTCTCAAACTCACCGGGTAAGTTCAGCAGTAAAGAGTTAACCTTTTCCTTTTCACTAAATACTTTTCGAGCACTTTGTAGTTCCATGAAAAGTGTAGCAAGCTGATTGCAAAAGTCCAACATCTTCCCCTCTTTGTATACATACTCTTTAAATTTCTGATCAGCCAACTGTTGTTGCTGAATCGTACCACTTAGGAACATCTCTATGAGAGCCATCCAAAGATCACATGCCCTTTCTACCTGCAAATGAGGAGATGCAAGCCCTTGATAAGATGGCGGAGGATGAATTGCTTTGCCGCCATATTGTTGAAGTCCAATGTATCACTATCATTCTCATCGTTCCTCGGAATACGTGACATGAATGCTGAACCAGTTGCTATTGGTTTGATCATCTCCTTCTCCTTTCCTTTGTCCACCACCTCCCCTTTTTTTGTCTCCTTTGTTGAAGATGGATCTACAACTTTGGTGAATCTGTTTCCTCCAAACCCTGGAGGGATCCCAAGACTTGATGGACGCCTCACTCGTCCACTCACTATTCCTCAAACCATTTCTCACATAGTGTTGTTATCATCATACTTTCTTAGTATGTTAAGCCAATTCCATTGAAGATGGGCACCCTAGAGGATGAGCCCATAACGTATAACACTGAGACCTCCATAGGTCCTCAAAGTAGGCAGCTCACACGAAGCCCCTAAGATAATCCTAGCCACTTTGTGTTTCAGCAAGTATAATTGCCACCCTGTCAGACCAAAGATCTCACCATCTTCATTCTTGTGAAGGTCAAACTCCCTTGAGTCTATAGCAAAAAGAATCTCTGAGTTTGCTCCCTTGAGCAGTAAGTTATAAAGGGTCAAAGTTGACCTTTTCTACTGAAGCTCTCTAGAAGAGAAGGTCCAATCTATCAAATTTTTCTAAGTCCTATCTCTCTCTAAAACACTATCTACTGAAGTACGGCACCAATCAGAATATTGTATCGTACATAAAGGTACAGGTGCCAGTGTACTTTTTGTAAGACCATTGCACGATTTGGCCAACAAGTCGACGCAAGTCACTTTTGGATATGATTATGTAATCCCTAGAGATGTCGCAATCCAATGTAATTCTGCCACGTGGCAATTGCTGTGACGTCGACCGCGAATTGCCAAAAACCTATTCCGCAATCTCGGCATGCTTTGTGGCCGTCTGATTAAGCTGGATTACAATCGTGGTCGTCCTAAACACTTGCGCATTATTTGTTTCGTCTTCGAAATAAGATGCGCGGTATCCGTTTGGGATGTTTCGTACGCCGTACATTACAAACTATATCTATGTCTAAATATCGCATTAAATGAAATAGCCTACGTGTTAACATTTATATAGCTACCAAACCTTATATCATCTAACCTTGATCTTAAACTAATCGGCTAAGGCTATCGACTATCAGCTAACTTGACGGACGGCATGTACCGGGTTCAAATCGTGGGTTCGTTAAGATCTCTTTTGGTAAAATCTACCAACCTACTGTTTGTCTCCCTTGGGATAGAATAGGCATGTCTGTCCCTGTCAGGATAGAATCGGCGGCTATGGCTCTATCTCCCTTTCCATCTTTCAGTGAATGCGACAAGTGTGGGAGCTAGAGAGAGGAGTTAGAGACAGAATGCCTCTAGTACTTTTCTACATTTTACAAAACGTAGAAAATTTTAGAATAACCCTTAATTTCTCCACATATCGCGTAAAGGGCGGCATTTTGGTAAAAATGTCCTCTTCTTCAGTCTACTATTTTTCTTAATAGCGCAGCAGCCATGGCGTGTCTTTCATTCTCTCTCTCTCTCTCATTAGAAAGATAACTAAAATAGAGACAACATATATATTACCTTTTTCAACACTCCCCTTGATTTTAAGCTCTCTTTTTCTCTCAACGTATAACCATTTCTACAATAAACTAATTTTAGTGAAGGAACTGCTTTGGTCATCATATCGCCCAACATTTCCCCATCCGGTTTGTACAGAAGTTTGATGATTTTATTTTCAACTTTTTCTCTCACAAAGCTAATCCTTATGTCTATATGTTTGGCCTTAAAATGATGCTCTGGATTTGCAGTAATTGCAATTGTTGTCTGGTTATCACAGAAAATGATTTGCCCTCCATTCTTTATAAATCTCAATTCTTACAGCAAAGATTTCACCCACATTAATTCTTTCACAGCAGCGCATGATGCCATATACTCAGCATCTATTGTAGACTGAGCGACAAATTTTTGTTGTTTGCTGCTCCAACAGCATGCACCCAACCTTGTATGCAAAACACATCCAGAAGTTGACCTTCTGAGTGGCACATCTCAATAACTAGCATCACTCCAAGTTGTGAAGTTAGTATTCTCCCCTCCCAGATTTAACCATAATTCCCTTGTTCCCACAAGATATCTCATTACCCTCTTGGCTGCCTCCCATTTTTTCTTTCTCGGATTATTCAGACTTCTACTAAAAATTCCTATAGTTGCCGCTATGTCCGGACGTGTACAGTTTATAAAGTAGATCACACTTCCTACAATTTGTCGATAAGGAATATTCAGCATAATTTTTTTTCTTCTACGGTAATATGATCATCTAGGAGTATTACTCCCCCTTCACCAATCCCCTCACTACCTTTTTAAGTTCCATAGAAGTAGAGCAACCATTGGCTTGGTCTATCTGAAATTTTTGAAGCATATTACCGATTGCTTTTTTTTGAGTTAGTCTGATTATTTTCCTGTCTCTATTCTTTTCTATTTGTATTCCTAAAATGTACTTAGCTTCTTCTAAGTCTTTCATATCAAATCGACTACTCAAACTTCTTTTTAGTTGATTTATTTTCTTAATAGATTTACTCAAACCAACCTATTCATCCACATACAGTGAAATGAAAATTATACCATTTTCATCTCCAAATGGATAAATGGAGTGATCTTAGCTGATCCGTATGTAACCCAGACCAGTAAGGAGCTCATCCAATTTTATGTTCCATTTTCGGGGCGCTTGTTTTAGCCTGTATAGTGATTTAATCAACATGCACACCTTGCTTTGTTCTCCCTCCTCTACAAATCCCTCCGGTTGTTTCATGAAAACTTCTTCTTCTAGTTCCCCATTTAGAAAAGCAGTTTTTATATCCATTTGATGTTTTTCCATTCCTTCCGCTGCAGCTATACTTAAAAGGATTCTAACTGAGGGAAACCGAACTACCAGTGCAAAGGTCTCCTTATAATCAACTCCCTCCTTTTGAGTGTATCCTTTTGCTACCAACCTAGGCTTATACCTTTTTATAGATGATCTGGGTTAAATTTTAGTTTAAAAACCCATTTACAACTGATTTATTTTCTATCCAGAGGACAATCTACTAACTCTTATGTGTTTGCCTCCATTATGGAACTCATTTCCTCATTAATAGCTATTTTCCATCTAACTATTTTCAAGCTATTTATGGCTTCCAAATATGTTTTAGGTTCTTTCGGATGGGACAGCTTGATTAACTTACTATTGGCCATCCTCTCTTGAATCTGTTAGTTGCTTCTCCATCCTCTCTCAAACTCTGATGCCGATATTGGGGGCATCCTTGGATTCCGTTTGGGTACAACTTCATCTCCCCTATCCGCCAACTGTGGTTCTTCTTCAATTTTAGTTTGAAGTGGAGCCTCATGTGTCTCCTCCACTTTCTTGTCATTTGTATTTCATGCAAATTTAGGTTTTTCCTTGTGTGCTTCCTCAATTAAATCAAGGTCAAGATTAAAAACCAGATCCAGGACTATCCTAATTTTCACTTCTTTGGTGTATTTAAACGGATCTATGGATTTTACTTCATCCATAACTACAATGTGTTTGGCTAAGATTATATCATTTTTCTTTAGATCATACACTCGGTATCCTTTGCTATCTTTATCATATTTGACCAAGTATCCAGGCTTTCCTCTTCCTTCTAACTTCCACTTTGTTTTGTCATTATCCAAGCTAAACACTTGACTTCCAAACACTCAAACTAGATAAATCTGGTTTTCTGCCGGTCCACCTCTTATATGGAGTTTCATTTTCATTGGCTAAATTTAGAATCATATTTTTGATGAATTTTGCACAAATCATAACTTCCGCCCAAAACCGCAAGCCTATCCTCTTACCAGTTAGCATACTCCTTGACATATAATCAAGTGTTCTATTTAGTCTTTCGACTACTCTATTTTGCTCAGGATTATTGGGAACAGTTTTTTGATGATGAATTCATTCGTTTATTAAAAGCTCTTTAAACTCAATTGAGGTGTACTCCCCCCCATTATCACTTCTTAATTCTTTTATGGAGGTCTCATGAAGTTTCTCACTCCAAACTTTGTATTCCTTAAAGTACGGCAACACTTCTGACTTATGATGAATGATGTATATCTTTAAATATCTCGACCAGTCATCAGTGGTGGTTAGCATATACCTTTTCTCTACGTGTGAGAGATATCTCGCCGGTTCCCACACAGGTGATGGTGAGCATATACCTTTTTCCTCTGTTTGAGAGATATCTCGCCCGTCCCCACACATTTGTATATAAAAGCTCGAAGACCTTCTCTCTCCTATAAGTGGCAAACTTTGGGAAAGGAAGTCTATGGATCTTCCCTTGTGGACAACCACTACAATCATCTACCATTTCAAATTCCTCAAACTTTATCCCATCAACTGTTCCCTTGGTCTTCATTTCTCTTAATCTATCTAGATGCACATGTCCAAGTCTCTTATGCCACAATATAATATCACTTACACAAGAGTAGAGGGCACCTTTCTTTTCATTGCAAAGTACAATTCTGAACATTCTTTGGCTACCTTTTTCAGCTATGAAATAAACCTAACCATCAAAACTAATCGTGAACCTTCCTTTCTTAGTTCTTGTGACAAGTTTTTTCTCATCTAAGACAGCTGTAGAGATCAGATTTTTGCTAAACTGTGGTATTTATAGCACATCTAAAAGAGTGACAATAAAGACTTTCCCTTTAGCTATGACCTTTAGATCCACTGATCCTACAAGGTTTGTAGTCACAACTCTACCATCTCGTATTCTATCTCAACACTGGGGATCTTCCTCAACTTTGTATACCAACTTTTGTCTTTGCACATATGCATAGATGCTCCCAAATTGATGATAAAATAGAGACAAGATATAATTCTTTTTTTTTAACACCGACTATCGATGTTTTACCATTAACTAAGACTTTCAGATCCACATATCCCACTAAACTAGTGGTCACTATTCTCCCATCCCCATCCCCATACTCTATCTCTACATTAATGATATTTATCTTTTTGGAAAAAAATGTTCTCTCTACACTAGCCATAGAAGCACTTGAATCAATAATCTATCCTTCATTAGGAGCTTCTCTTACTCCACGGAAATGCACACTTTTGCCTCCTTGGAATCTTCAACTCACCTTTCAACTCCAACTCCTTGTTGAGGAGTTCTCCATTGTCCTCAGCTGAATCCTCTCCCATGACTTGTGTTGCTACAAATGACTTCTTCTATCCTATGGTTTATTTACCAATATGCACCTCCTTCAATTACAACTTCGTCAATTTAGTACACTTCGCCATGTAATGTCCCAGCTTCTTTCAAAAGTGACAAAGCTCTTTTGGAGGCCTTGATCCAGATTCGTCCGATTAGTTTCCTCTTCCTCCTCCACCAAATTGCAACTCTGAGACCTCTATAGGTCCTCAAATATGCAGCTCACACGAAGGCTTTAAGTTAACCCTGACCCCTTTGTGCTTCAACAAGAGTAACATCCACCCTGGCAAACAAAAACTATGACAACCTTCACCATTGTGAAGGCAAGACTCCCTTGAGTCTATTGCAAAAAGAATCTTTGAATTTGCTCCCTTGAGCAGTACGTTATGGAGGGTCAAAGTTAACCTTTTGTACAGAAGCTCTCTAGAAGAGAGAGTCCAATCTTTAAAAAATTTCTAAGTCCTATCTCTCTCTAAAACTCTATTTATTGAAGTACGGCACAAATCATAATATTGTGTTGTACAAAAAGGTACATGTGCTATTGTACTTTCTGTACGACCATTGTACAACATGGCCAAGAAGTCGACACATGTCATTTTTAGATTCGTTTCTTTAATCCCCAGAGACGCCGTAATCTAATATGGTTGTGCCACGTGTTAATCAATGTGACGACGACCTCAAACCGCCAAAAACGTATTCCACAATCTCGGTATGCTCTGCGGCCGTCTGATTAAACCAGATTTCAATCATAGCCATCATAAATACTTGCCCAATATTTGTTTTTCCTTTGAAACAAAATGAGTGGTACTTGTTTCTGATGTTGCGTACGCCCTACAACACAAACTTTATCTATGTCCAAATATCCCGTAAAATATAATAGCCTACGTGTCAATATTTATATAATTATCAAACCCTATATCGTATAACCTTGATCTTAGACTAATTGGCTTAAGCTATCGGCTACCGGCGGCTTTGACAAATGACGGGTACTAGGTTCAAATCCCGGGTACGTCAATCACAATTTTGGTAAATCTATCAATCTAATGCCTGTCCCCGTTTTGATAGCATAGGCGGCCATGGTTCCATCTCCCTCTCCAACTTTTAATGACTGGGACAAGTGTGGGAGCTAGAGAGAGGAGTTAGAGGCATACTGCCTCTGCATTTTTTTCTGCATTTTACAAAACCTAGAAAATACTAAAATATCCTTTAATTTTTACACTCTTTATATTTTCTAGTCACTCTTTATTTTAAGACCACACTTGTATTTGTAGAAAATTAGTTTAGGGGAAGGCATAGGTTTGGTCATCATATCTGCTACCATTTCACTATCTGGTTTATACTCCAAACTAATTATATTGTTTTCTACTTTTCCCTTACAAAGCTAAGTCTAATGTCCATGTGTTTGGCTTTAAAGTGATGTTTAGGATTGGCAAAAATGGTAATGGCAGCCTGATTATCACAAAACACTTTTTAGATACCACTCTTTAGATGACCAAGCTCACCAAGCAAAAACTTGACCAACATTTATTCCTTTACACCAGAGCAAGAAGCCATGTACTCAGCCTCCATGGTGGACTGAGCAATGACCTTTTTCTGCTTGTTGGTCTAGCAGGAAGCTCCATCACCTATATACATTACATATCCAGACGTGCATCTCCTAAAAAAAGCATCCCCATAGCTAGCATCACTCGAAGTGGTGATCTCAGTATTGTTCCAACCCAAATGAAACCATAAATCTCTAGTCCCTATAAGATATCTAAGGACACTCTTAGGTGCCTCCCAATCTTTTTTAGTGAGAGCATTCAGACTCCTACTTAGTATTCCTACAACTGCAGCTATGTCCAGACGGGTACAATTCATTTAATATATTAGACTGCCCACTACTTGTCTATAAAGGATGGTTTGCATAATTCTTTTCTCTTCCGAGCTTACCTCATCATCTAAGATTATAACTCCCTCTTCCACACCCCCTTCACTTCCCTTCTTTAATTCCATATGAGTGGTACAACTATTAGCCTTATCCATTTGGAATTTTTCTAACATGTTTCCAATGGTTTCTTTTTGAGTTAATCTTATTATCTTTCTATCTCTATACTGAATTCCCAAAATTTACCTTGCTTCTCCCATATCCTTCATCTCAAATCTTCGTTTTAGATCATTTTTCAACTTATATATTTTATCTATAGATTTACTTAAAACAAGCAAATCCTCAACATAAATTGCAATAAAAATAGTTTCTTTCTCAACTTCAAACAAATAAATGGAGTGATTAGAGCTGATCCGAATATATCCCAAACCTGTAAAAAACTCATCGAGCTTCTTTTTCCATTGCCGGGGTGCCTGTTTCAGCCCATACAAAGATTTGATCAATCGGCATACCTTGCTTTCCTCCCCTTGCAACACAAATCCCTCGAGCTGTCGCATATAAATTTCCTCTTCCAACTCTCCATGTAGGAAAGTTGTCATGATGTCCATCTGATGCAGTTCCATGTCTTTAGCTGCCGCAATATTGAGAAGAATCCGAACCAAAGGAAACATGACGACCGGAGTAAAAGTCTCCTCGTAGTGAATTCCCTCTTTTTGGGTAAATGCCTTCGCTACTAACCAAGCCTTGTAGGGGTCAATGGTGTTATTTGGGTTGAGTTTCAGCTTAAATACCCACTTACACCCTATTGGCTTCTTGTCAGGAAGACAATCCACCGATTCCCATGTATCGGCCGCCATAATTGAGGCCATCTCCTCATTAATGGTTGTTTTCCACCGGTTTCTCTCAAGACAAGTCATTGCCTCATTATAAGATTGAGGTTCATCACGGTGAGATTGTTTGGTTACCTTATTGTTAACTTGTCTCTCTTGAATTCTTTTGCTGCTTCTTCTTCCTCCCTCAAACTCGGTTGACGGAATAGTTGGCTCCCTTGGATACTTCCAAACAGTTTCTACTTGTCCCCTATCCCTTGCTTCCGTGTCGATTTCCACCACGTCTTCCACTTCGGTTGGAGTTGATACTAGGGCTTCCACGTTTGGGATCTTCTCTATTTGATGTATACTTGCAACATCATCATCTTCTTGAAATCTAAGATAGTTGGGAAGCTCAATATCATCAGAATTTTATGATTCAAATCTGATTCTGACTGCCTTTGTATTCTTAATGGGATCTATAGATTTACAATTGTCCATAACCACTAGATGTTTCACTAGGATAATATCACTCTCTTTTGGGATCATAGACTATATCCTTACATCTTCATCATATCCTAGTAGATATCTTGGTTTTGTTTTGAACTTCTAGTTTGACCGATCCGTGTATAAACTGAACACTTGACTACCGAAAACCTTTTAGTATGAAACTTTGGTTTTCGGCATGTCCATCTCTCATAGGGTGTTTGGCAACTTACTACTGAAGTAAGAACTCTATTCTTGAGATAATATGCACATTTCATTGCTTCAGCCCCAAACTTCTTTCCTATCTTCTTATCTGACAGCATACTCCTAGCAGTATCACTAAGTGTTCTATTTAATCTTTCAGCTACACCATTCTGCTCATAATTTTTAGGAACTGTCTTTTGGTGTTGTTCTCCATCTTCTCTTAGAAAATCCTCAAACTGGTTTGAGGTATACACTCCACCATTGTCACTCCTTACTCTTTTGATTGAGGTTTCATGGAGTTTTTCACTCCATGCTTTATATTGTCTAAAACATTCTTGAGCCTCTGACTTATTTTTCAAAAAATACACCCTCGAATACCGAGACCAATCATCGGTGATAGTCATCATAAACCTCTTTCCCCCCAGGTGATGGCACTCTGGCTGGCCCCTCAATATTTGTGTGTACCAAATCTAGAATCTTTTCTCCCTTTTAGGTGGTTGTTTTTGGGAAAGGTAACCTGTGTGCTTTTTCTTGAGCACATCCACTACAATCACTTAGATTCTCACTCTCACTGAAATGAATTCCTTCCACCACTCCCATCTTTTTCATCTCTCTTAGCTTATCGAAATTCACATGCCCAAGCCTCTTATGCCACATCATTATATCATGAACACCAGCATAATATATTTTCTTCTTTTCATTGCTTAAAATCAGCCTAAACTTCCCTTGGCTACCTTTTTCAGCAATGAAATAAACTTCCTCCTCAAAACTAGCAGTAAATGTTGTCTTTGGCTTATTTCAGCCATGGATTACTCAAGGAAAACACCCACAGAATACTCCGAAACAGTTGTTTTCCAGGCAATACAGATTACTCCACAATATATAAAAGCACCTCAAAATATACTAGTATGCAATATGTACTTAACACTATAACCTCCCAAAGTTACAGCCTGATCCACAAATGAATCCAAAAGATATGAGCTCTAAAGTTTCCCAAAAACAGCTGGCAGCTTATCAAACTAACCAATTAAGTCTCTCACAGAATTCTACAAAACATCAGAACAGAATGAAACTACACAACCATGTAGTTTCTATATCATAGAACATACACACAAAGTTTCATTTCAAGATATCAATTAGAGTGATTACACAGACAAGTCAAAGATGCAGAAAATGAGTATGCCATTACTTTGATAAACTCAGTTGATGAATGAAAAAAAACTGTCCTACAATCTATACCCATATAGCTATCTACTAAGCCCTACATAAATAAGAGAACTACACGTGTACCTAAGTACTTTACACTAATAAAGACACTGTACAATAGTAGTACGTCTACTGTACCGCAGGTACGTCCAAACCCTAATTATAACTCCTATCCTAATTCAATATGTAACACTAAAACCTAATTCACTACATACAAAATAAAGCTATTTCTGATTTTTACAGATATTGGCCGTACATGAATTGCTCCACTTGCTTTGTCGGCAATTGTCTAATCCGTCCAAAAGATTGTACCATTAAAACTGAAATCTCCTGGTAGCAGGTCGGTTGCGAAAAGCGACACGACTTGCTTAGTCAACTGTGGTCTCGGCAGATTTCCTCCGCCGTCGATTTACGCGGAATCGAATGATTAAATTAGCGTTCGTGTAAAAGAGTTCTGGACTTTTGCGGAACTCCGTAAGATGTAAGTTTTACCTTCGCGATGGACGACACGCGTCCAGTAACATTTCCAATGTGGTCCCATTTGGAATCGCGTCTGTTGACTCGATTCGTATCCGTCGTTCATTCCTGCGTTCGTACTCTGTTAGTGTATTTGTCGAAGCGCACAATTTTTTCCGTCCGATTTGCCGTGTGTCACTGTATTTATTAATCTCGGATTCCGTACTGGATCCTTCTTGTACGGATACATATGATCCGCGCCTGCTGACGCCGCGTGTCCCAAGAAAGTACATTACACTCTTTTGAACTGCTGCCATTGTCACACAATTAAAGGTAAGTATTACAAAGACATATTCAAAAATATTCTAAGTCCTAAAAGTCTCCCCTCACAGCCTCATCTATTGAGGACTAAAGCTTTCAAATTACAACAGTAAAGACTCCTTTCCTAGTGCTAGTATCAAAACCCTTATTATCTAATACAGACGTAGAGATGAGGTTTTTGTTCAGCTTTAGAATAAACAATACATCAGAGAATGTAACTATCGATGTTTTTCTTTCTATAAACACTTTCAGATCTAATGATCCTACAAGAGTCGTAGTGACTATCCTCTCATTCGTGTACTCTATCTCTACTGTGGGAATCTTTTTTATCTTAGTGAACAATTGTTTATTTTTACACATGTGCATAGAAGCACCTGAATCTACAATCTAGCCTGCTTCACCTTTCAATCTATCGAAAGCATTTTTCTGCTTTCGTGAAATTTTGACCTCATTTTTCGCTTCCATTTCCTCATCCAATAGGAGTTCATCGTCCTCGTCCTCTGATTCGGCCTCATGTACGTGTGTCACAAGGGCATTTTTCTTTCCTCTCAGGGGTCTAAGGGTCTACCCCTCCTTTAACCGCAGCTCGGTTAACTTAGTGCACTCAGCCATATAGTGCCCTAGTTTCTTACAGAAATGGCACAAACCCTTGGGAGATCTTGGTCCAAAGACCTCGCTCTGAATTATTTGCTTCTCCCCTCTATAATTTCTGATTAGTTTCTTGGAGTCATTGTTTCTTCAATCGTTCCCAACTGCCAAGGCTTGCACACTATTTCCTCCTCTTCGCATCTCAATCGTATTCTTCCGATCAAGAATCATCCCAACCACTGAATTCCAAATCCACCTTGAGTTTGACAAGTCTTGCACACGGCTGACTATGTTTATGAACTCATCTAGTAACCATATGAGCAAAAAGTTAACCTTCATCTTCTCATTTTCAAGCTCTCCAGCACTCTCTAGCTCCATGAAAAGTGTTGCAAGCTCATTACAAAAGTCCAACATCTTCCACCCCTTGTATATGTATGCGTCTATTTTCTGATCCGCCAATGCTGTTGCTAAATCGTACCACTTTGGTAAATCTCTTTGAAAACCACCCAAAGATCGGATGCCTTCTCTACAAACAAATGAAGAGATGCAAGCCCTTGAGTAAGATGGTAGAGGATGAAGTGCTTAGCCGCCATATTGTTGTAGTTTTAAGTATCGATATCATTCTCCTCGTTCCTCGGAACAGGTTTGACATAAATGCCGACCGGTTGCTATTGGTGTGACCGTCTCCCTCTCCTTCCCTTTGTCCACCACCTCCCCTTCTTTTGTCATCTACGTTGAAGATGGATCTGCATCTCTAATGAATTTGCTCCCTGTAAACCCTGGAGGGATCCCAAGACTTGATGGACGCCTCCCTGCCCCTCACTATTCCCCAAAACGGTTTCTCAAAAAGAGCTCTAGTCATCATACTTTTCCAATATATGAAGACAGTTCCATTGAAGATGGGCACCCTAGAGGGTGGGCCCATAACGAAAACTCGCAGACCTCTAAAGGTCCTCAGAGTAAATAGCTCACACAAAGCCTCTAGGATAACCCTAACCCCTTTGTGTTTCAGCAAGAATAACTACCACTGTGGCACAATAATCTCTAACCACCTTTACCCTTATGAAGGAAAGACTCCCTTGAGTCTATAGCAAAAAAAATCTATGAATTTGCTCTCCGAGCAGTAAGTTATGGAGGATCAATGTTGACCTTTTCTACAAAAGCTCTCTGGGAGAGAGGGCCCAATCTATCAAATTTTTCTAAGTCCTGTCTCTCTCTAAAACTCTATCTACGAAAGTACGGAACCAATTATAATACTGTATCGTACATAAAGGTATAGGTGTTAGTGTACTTTTTGAACGACCATTATATAACATGGCCAACAAGTTGACACATGTGGTTTTTGGATTCGTTCGTGTAATCCTCGGAGACGCCTTAATCTTATATAGTTTTGCTACGTGTTAATCGATGTGACAACAACCGCAAACCGGTGAAAACATATTCCGCAATCTCGGTTTGTTTTGCGGCCGTCGATTAAATCGGATTTCAATCGTAGCCGTCTTAAATACTTGCGCAATATTTGTTTTTCTTTTGAAACAAAGTGCGTGGTATTTGTTTCTGATGTCCCGAACACCGTACAACACAAACTTTAGCTATGTCCAAATATGTTGTTAAATGAAATAGTTTATGTGTTAATATATATATAATTATCAAACCATATACCGTATAACCTTGTTCTTAGACTAATTGTCTAAAGCTACCGGCTACCGGCGGCTCTAACAAAGAGCAAGTACTAGGTTCAAATCTCGAGTCGTTGATTACTATTTTGGTAAATCTACCAATCTAATGTCTGTCCCCGTCTGGATAGTATACGGGGCCATGGCTCTAAATCCCTCTCCAACTTTCAGTGACTACGATAAGTGTGGGAGCTAGAGAGAGGAGTTAGAGGCAGACTGCCTTTGCTTCTTTAGTGTATTTTACAAAACCTAGAAAATTCTAAAATAACCTTCAATTTCTACACAAAGTTGTCATACGGTTTTCTAGAATCCTTATCGCCCTAGTTAGTTCCCACAACCAATGCTTAAACATTTTTCCCTCCTCTTCAAATCTCAATTGTACTTTCTCGAAACCAAAATCATCCCGACAACGGAGTTCCATATCTATTGATGATTTGGCAAATCTTGTACGGTATTACCAATGTTTTCATATTCATCTAGAAGATTCCTTAACAAATTATTCACCTTCTCTTTCTTGGTCTCTCTTTTCTTTGCACTCTCCTACTCTAAAAATAACCTAGCCAAGTCATTATAAAATTCTAACATCTTTCCTCCTTTGTAAACATATGATTGTACCTTTTGATCTGCCAGCTTTTGCAGCTGAATTGTACCACTCTTATAAATGTTGATAAGAGCTTCCCACAACTTGGCCGCATTTTTCACATGAAGGTGAGGTGTAGCAACTGCATGAGTGAGACTCCCGAGAATAAAATGAGTTGCCACAGTGTTTTTGAAATCCATTTTTCTAGTATCATTTGCGTAGGTTTTATGAACATCCACTACAAGTATTGATCGAACAGTTATCGGTGTGAGTTTCTCCTTCCCCTTCTCCTTCCTTTTGTCGAACACCATGCTTTCTCTATCATCTTCTACCACCTCTGCCTCCGCAGATCCTCTTAAGAATCGAGATCCTCCAAACATTGGTGGAACTCCTAGCTTTGTAGTTGGCCGCCGCACACAACCACCAACAATGCCCCATGGTCGTTTTTACAACAATGCACTGAATTTTGTGGTCTCCATTGACCCACAGATTGAACAGCCTATGTAAAGCCTCTATGATAATATTTTCCCCTTCCACTTTCATATTGAATACGTGCTGCCCAAGAACAAAAATATTTTGACCACCCTCACCCCTGTGAGTGCAAGACTTCCTTGAGTCAAACACGAAAAAAAAACACTGAATTTGCTCCCCTGAGTAGTAAGTTATGGCTAGTCAAAGATGACCTTTATAGTTACAAGCTCTTTTAGAGAGAGATACCTAAATATCACTAAGTCTTGGTGTGCCTACTTACAACTGCCTACTACAAAACCTTAGTCTAATAGAAACACTATATAGTACAAGGAGGTACAATGAACGATGTACTTATTGTACATCCATTGTACGATATAGACTACAAGGTAACACCTCTCAAATCGGGAGCCATGGTTCTTCCTCCTATCTTCTCCAGTATCAAATAATGCGGCCCCACGTGGCACCGCGTGACTCTATCTCCGAATACCGCCAAAAGCTCACTTTGGGTGGCGGCTACAATGCTGACGTCCGATCAAAATATGTTTTACACGGTTCAGATTTCGTGTACGTGCATCGATAGTTCCTCTTCGTTAGTTTGGTGTTAATTTGCAGTTGCGTTAGTGTTTATATATCTTTAAAATTCGTCACGTGTATAGTTTTGATAAAGCGTTAGAAGATAAGGCTAATGACTACGTAGTGAACCACGGACCTAAGTTCAAATCCGGACTTAGGCAACATTTTTGTATAATATCCTCTACTTCAAAATCTGCCACTTTCTAAATATGGCAGCAGCCATGGCGTGCCATTGATCCTCACTCTCTCTCTTTAAAGTATAACTAAAATAGACAAGTTAACTATTAATTACCTCTTTTCAACACTCCCGTTAATTCTTAGTCACTTTTCAATTTTAATCCACAGTTTTCTTTGCAATAAATCAACTTATGGGAAGGCATTCGTCTTGTCATCATGTATACAATTATTTCTCTATCAGTTATATGAACCAGTTTAATGATTTTATTTTCAACCTTCTCTTTTACAAAGCTTTGTCTAATATCCATATGCTTAGCTTTGAAGTGATTTTTTGGATTAGCTGCAATAGAGATAGTAGCTTGATTATCACAAAAAATATTTTGTGTTCTATACTTCATGAACCCAAGTTCTTCAAGAAGAGATTTAACCCACATTAATTCTTTGGTGGCAACACAAGAAGCCATGAATTCAGCCTCCATGGTGGACTAAGCAACTACTTTTTGTTGTTTGCTACTCTAAAACCATGCACCAAATTCAATTTGCAACACATATCTAGTCGTACATTGCCTTAAAGGCACATCTCCATAACTGGCATCACTCCAAGTGGTGATATCAGTGTGCTCCCCTCCCAATGGCAACCACAATTCTCTTGTCCCCACCAGCTACCTCATCACCTTTTTGGCAGCCTCCTAGTCTCTCTTTCTTAGTTCATTTAGACTTTTACAATGGACAGCTGCAACTATATCCGGACCGGTACAGTTCATAAAATAGATTAAACTTCCTACAATCTACCGATAAGGGATATTTTCCATAATTTTTCTTTCTATCTCATACATCTCATCATTAATGATCAATATTATGTTGGTATTTGAGTATTTTCTAGGTCTTTATAAAGATAGAAAAAGAGCAGAGGCAGTTTGCCTCTAACTCCCTTCTCCAAGCCCCCACACTTGTTATAGTCACTAAAGGCTGGAAAGGGAGCTAGAGCCATGGCTGCCCAAGCTCTCTAGAGAGACAGTTGTATATAAATGATAAGTTTACTAAAATGAATGTTGATGGAGCCAGGATTTGATCTTGGTACCTACCGTCCGTCAAGACTCCGTTAGCCGGTAGCTTTTTCCGTTTAGTCTAGTGTTTGTACTAGAACATGTAGGGTTTGATAAATATTGAAATAGTTACACGTATACTAGTTCATTTATAAAGAAACACTAACGTAGTGCATAGATACAGTTATAGATAATATAGAGTATGGTTTTGTGTATTGTATGAAATGGATACCGCGCGTTTGTTTCGACCGCGAAACAAATACCACGCGTCTATTTTCAACAGATAGAAATATAGCCGGATTTGATCAAAGGCCACGATAGGCGTCGCGATCGCGAAATATGTACTTTTTGTTGTTTTGGAAGATTCAGTTTCGTACTTGCGTGCGCGTGTTTGTGTGCGTACGTAATTACCGAAATTAATGTGGTGGTACGAATGGATTTTCGGGTTAAGGGAGAAGTGAAATTAATTGAAGTTTGACGTACGGAAGTACGAATTGAGTGACGCGAACAAACATATGTAAAAGTACGGTTCGCGTAAGTGTAATGGACGGCGGATCGCGAAGCGATCCGATGTATGATATTCGAAGTATGTAAAATCGTAAAATTGTACGTCGCACGTACGAAACATAATGCGACAGGTGACATTTATTACATGGGACGCCGCCGGTACGGAGCGTCGTATTTGTTAGGTGTACTTTATTTGCGACATGCATTTATCGAAAATGACGTGTACCTTAAATGCGACAAGGCGCATTTATGACGAAGTACGTGATTTCGGTACGGACAGGATTTGGATCGTACGAATTGATTTCGGAAAGTGATTCGTGGTACACGTGGAGGGCGGACGGCGTCCGCCGATATTTTTTAAGAGACCACATTGTTTTTTATGACACATTATCTAGTGGACCG
This sequence comes from Zygnema cylindricum, assembly GCA_037447655.1. Classification (NCBI taxonomy): domain Eukaryota; kingdom Viridiplantae; phylum Streptophyta; class Zygnematophyceae; order Zygnematales; family Zygnemataceae; genus Zygnema; species Zygnema cylindricum. Next base: position 150,180 of record JBBHKE010002158.1, on the reverse strand, counting down.
TACATATGCGATGTCGGTTCACTACGTGGATCTATCTACAAGTGACTAAGCAAGTTGTCACTTATGACGCGGATTTGTGGATGCGTCGGTGTAAATATTTGAAGAAACTTTTTCTTGTCGTATATGTATTAATAAATTAGAGTTGATTATGATGTTTATATTTAAGTGATCAATTAGGGTTTTCGACAATTTATTTTGTGTGTGTACGATGTCGTACTTGTAGACAAGTGTACGCTTACGATTGCTTGACTCTCAGGTGTACGCTTACGATGAGTTTGATTTAGTGACAGTTACGTAATTTACGTTGGTTATTTTGACACTAAGTGATTCGTTGACAGCTCACAAGTGTATATATAGGAATGAGCTTTGTTAGGAATTAATCATCAATGGTGGTTAGTAAAGTGGGGACCAAAGATGTAGTGTTTTAGGGTTGTCGATTAGGTCATGCACTTTGAATGATATAATAATTATTTAATTATACTTTGATTATACTTTTGTTTATGTGAAATGCATTTGTTTGTTATTATTTATTTATGTTATTTTATATATGTTTGATATGCATTGTTTATGCATTTGTCCTAGGGTTTGTTTATGTCGACTATTCCATCAAACCTTAGATGTTGTCATAGGGTTTATTTATGTTGATTATTTCATGAAACCCTACATGTTGTTGTATGTTAAATGGAGGATGCATTTCAAATGATTGTTCGTCGACCTATTTTTGCTTAGCTTTTTGCATGATAGTTTGGGTGGCTTCTGCGGTCTATTCTAGACCAAAGAACAACACTTTTGGCATTTTACTGTAATCGCCACGTCAAGTGACACGTGGCACGTCAACATTCGATTTCAACGACTCCGGTGATTACGAGAACAAATCCGGATATAGCAAGTGTCGACATTTTGGCCATATCGTACGATGGACGTACTTAAAGTACACTGGCACATGTACTTTTATGTTAGGCACACTAAAGTGATTGGTGTCGTACGTCAATAGATAGAGTCTTAGAGAGAGATAGGACTTAAAAATTTCAGGTAGCCGCCTCTCCCAGAGGGCATCTTATATAAAAGACAAGCTTTGGCCAGCCATAACTATCAATTTACTTAACCATTTTCAGTGGTTCATTTTGCTGCGGATTGAAGGGAGTCCACGCTACATAAAGGTGTAGTCGATCAAACTTTTTGGCTGCCAAGGTGACTATATTTTGTTGTTTTGAAAAGTTTATTTTGTGCATGCGTGTCGTCTCGTGCGTACATAATGTGTCGTGGGTAGAGTACTCTACTCTAATGCTATCTTGATTTACTATGGAGGTACGAATTGATTTTTGGATTTGGGGGAGTAATGGTACTAATTGTTTTTGGGATATACGGAACTAAGTGGGTGGCGTGAACAAGTAAATGAAGAAGTACGGAATATGTAAGTCAAATGTAAGGCGGATCGCGAAGAGATCCGATCTGGAATGTTTTTGAAGAAGTACGCCGCCGGTACGGACTAATTTGGATGGAGTGATGTGTAGAAACTAATGGTTTTATTAGTATTTTCTAGGTCTGAAAAGAAATATAGAAGTCGAGGCAGTCTATCTCTAACTTCTCTCTCCAACTCTCAAACTTGTCGCAGTCACTGAGAAGTTGGAGAGGAAGCTAGAGCCATGGCTACCTTGGATATCCTGAGATTTACGGGAATTTTATATTAGGGTTTATTTATTTATTTAAAAGATATGCGCCGGCGGCAGGATTTGATCCCTGTACCTACCGGCCGGCAGATAGGTAATAGCCGGTAGCCTTAGCCGTTAGGTCTAGAATTAATGTTAAGTACTATATAGTTTGATAATTAATTATATGTGTATACGTACGATAATTCATTTAACTATAATAGATTACGGGATACATAGATCCAGTAATATATAGAGTACGGATTACGGTACGGACTCGAAATCAATACCGCGCATTTGTTTCGTAAGTGAAACAAATATCGCGCATGTATTTATTACGGCTACGATTAAAACCGAATTTAATCGGACGGCCGGGATAAGCGCCGAGATCGCGGAGGAAGATTTCGGCGGTTTGTGGCCATCGCCACATCGGATGACGCGTGGCGAAATTCCGTTGGATCGTGGAATCTCCGGAGATTATGGTACTGAATCCGGATATGTCATGTGTCGACATTTAGGCCATGTCGTACAATGTCCGTACCTAAAGTACACCGGCAGTTGTACTTTTGCGTACAAAACTCAATTCTGATTGGTTCCGTACATCAGTAGATAGAGTCTATGAGAGAGATAGGACTTAGAAAAATTTAGAAGATAGGACTCTCTCTCCCAGAGAGCTTCTGTATAAAAGGTCAACTTTGACCCTCCATAACTTACTGCTCAGGGGAGCAAATTCAGAGATTCTTTTTGCTACTGACTCAGGGGAGTCTTGCCTTTACAGGGGTGCAGGTGGTCAGGGTTTTTCTGTGCCAGGGTGGCAATTATTTTTGCTGGAACACAAAGGGGTCAGGATTATCCTAGAGGCTTCTTGGAAGCTGTCTACTCTGAGGACTTATGGAGGTCTCAGAGTTTCATGATGTCATTTCGCCAAGTGGATTTTGGTGATTATGCTTCACGACATCAAGGGTGCCGAAGAAGAGCTACGGACGGCGGCGCCGTCAGTTTGGCGAGGGACGCGAAATCGCGTCCATCACATGATATTTATTTTGGACGATCCAGATTCGTTTGACTGAATTCGTAAGACTTGTAAATAATTAGCAATGTTTTGTCTAGTGTATTCATAATTAGTGTAGATCTCAGGTACACTCACATTATTTGAGGTAGTTGATTAATTACGTACGGCTGGTATGCCTCCGTACAGTTACTAGTAAGCTGTAGTGTATATTTGTAGGACTTAGTCATTTTTTAGATTAAGGAACTTTTTGGACAGAAACTGTTTTCTGCTCGTTTTTGTGAATTTCATCTGAGAATTGCTCTCAATTCTATTGGCAGAATTATCTGAAATTTTTCATGTGTATTCCTCCTTGTATTTGAAATATTGTGGAAAATTTTCAGACCTAGTGTGCGTCTGGTTTGCTTGGGGCTTCATTGTGAAGTTCGTCAGATTTATCAAAGTTCTGGCAGGCTGTTTTTTTGCAACTTTGACTGGGTGATGTGGGTATTCTGGCTGATATACTTATATGATAATTTGTGCGAATAGTTAGTGGCATAGGAACTATCTTTTTGTGGAGTTTCAGCTTGGTTTGGTAATTTTGTAGAATTCTGAGTGGAATCAAAGTAGGCTGTTTTGGGGTTGTCTGTGGTGCTTCCGAGGGTAAATCCATGGCTGAAAATGGCTATGGACAACAGGTTATGGGCCCACGTTCAAGGCCGTCCATTTGTCATTGCTTGTTCCCACCACTCAATGAGTATTTTACGTAACTTTAATTATCAATCCGTTCGCTCCCCCAATCCGTGAATCTATTCAAACCTCCATATTAAATCTAATTAGCAGTTCCGCACGAAACTGACTTTTCAAAACAACATCACCTTGGTCTTGAAAGTGCAGCTGTATTATGGTAGAGTTTAGAACGTGTATATCAAAAAACTTCTGTGTATCATTGGATGAGTAATGTTTCAAAATTAGTTGAGTACAAGTATGATGGAGGTAGTATCTTGGATTATTCTATTGTATCATTGGATGAGTAATGTTACAAAATTAGTTGAGTAAAAGTATGATGGAGGTAGTATCTTGGATTATTCTATTGGCATACAAATATTGTTTGCAGAAAATGATATTGTAGGAGGAAGCTTTACAAATACTCAAAATGCATACATGTTAATGAAAGGATTACCTAAGGAATATAGGTGTGCTTTAGATAGATTAAGACAAGTTGATAAAATGGATTGGAACGTACCTTTAGCAGTCAGGTGTGTTTTGGAGGAAGAGGCTAATAACGAGGCTCTAAAGATTAGGGGGAATTTTCAAGGTGTCACATCACATTTTCAAAGAAATAAAAAAAGTTGTAAGGTAGAAAACTGTTTTTATTGTAATGATGTAGGACATACTTTCAAGGTATGTCCACTATATAATAGTGCATGTGTCGCAGGAACTTTCAGAAATAGATGGGATGACAATCGAGTTCGACCCCATAAACGAAGGGATACACTTCCCGTCGAAGAATTTGTATACCTGCCGATTGTTACTCTTTGAGATATGGAACATAAGGAAGTAAAGGAAAAAATTGTTGTCACCGAAAATGGAGTGGAGATGGAGGTGACAGAAAAAGAGTTAGTTTTTGTCACTTATTCAAACGACAAAATAGTGAGTGATGAAGATGTGCAAGAGGAAGAGGTTATTGAAGAAAGAATATTAGGAGGAAGTGGAAGGGATTTGGAAGTTGATATTGAAAATAATCTTTATGAGGAGAATAATACACTTCGAGAAGGAGAAAGGAAAAGTGTTCAGAAAAGTGGAGTAAGTGAAGAAGTTTATAATACGGAAGAAGAAGAAGAAGTGAGGAAAAGTGTTCAGAAAATTGGAGTAAGCGAATAAACTTGTAATATATGAAAAGATAATAAAATTGTGAAAATTGAGAAAATACCAAAATTCAAAAAAAAAACGAAGAAAAAAAGTAGAATTCAAAGGGTTAACCGTAGAAGAAAACATGTTCCGAAAATGGTCAAAAGAAGACGACGTGAAAAGTAATTTTACCGAGGTGACTACCATTAAAATTCAGTAATATATGTAGAATTTCGAATCTTGCATTTTGTTTTATTTTTAGATTAGTTGAAAAGAATTATATTTTTAGAAGACTCATAAGAGGCAACGGTAGAAATGGTTTTTGGAGAGGACGCATTTTTGGAAGAAATGGCAGAAGGAAGCTGGAGCAGCAACGCAGCGGAAGCAGTGGTGACATTTGAACGAAAGAAAAAATTGGAGGAAATTCCAAGGTACGGAAAGGTAAAGGTACATGTTACATGCGACATATTTTGTTCATGATGCACGAAACTAAATTTTCGGGGGAGTGTTGTTTTGAAAAGTTAGTTTCGTGCATGCGTGTCGTTTCGTGCGTACATAATGTTTCGTGGGTACAGTACTCTACTCTAATGCTATCTTGATTTACTATGGAGGTACGAATTGATTTGTGGATTTGGGGGTAAAATAATACTAATTGTTTTTGGGATATACGGAACTAAGTGGGTGGCGTGAACAAGTAAATGAAGAAGTACGGAATATGTAAGTCAAATGTAAGGCGGATCGCGAAGAGATCCGATCTGGAATGTTTTTGAAGAATTACGCCGCCGGTACGGACTAATTTGGATGGAGTGATGTCATTTCGCCAAGTGGATTTTGGTGATTATGCTTCACGACATCAAGGGTGCCGAAGAAGAGCTACGGACGGCGGCGCCGTCAGTTTGGTGAGGGACGCGAAATCGCGTCCATCACATGATATTTATTTTGGACGATCCAGATTCGTTTGACTGAATTCGTAAGACTTGTAAATAATTAGCAATGTTTTGTCTAGTGTATTCATAATTAGTGTAGATCTCAGGTACACTCACATTAATTGAGGTAGTTGATTAATTACGTACGGCTGGTATGCCTCCGTACAGTTACTAGTAAGCTGTAGTGTATATTTGTAGGACTTAGTCATTTTTTAGATTAAGGAACTTTTTGGACAGAAACTGTTTTCTGCTCGTTTTTGGGAATTTCATCTGAGAATTGCTCTCAATTCTATTGGCAGAATTATCTGAAATTTTTCATGTGTATTCCTCCTTGTATTAGAAATATTGTAAATAATTTGCAGACCTAGTGTGTGTATGGTTTGCTTGGGGCTTCATTGTGAAGTTGGTCAGATTTATCAAAGTTCTGGCAGGCTGTTTTTTTGCAACTTTGACTGGGTGATGTGGGTATTCTGGCTGGTATATTTATATGATAATTTGTGCAAATAGTTAGTGTTCTAGGAACTATCTTCTTGTGGAGTTTAGCTTGGTTTGATAATTCTGTAGAATTCTGAGTGGAATCAAAGTAGGCTGTTTTGGGGTAGTCTGTGGTGCTTCCGAGGGTAAATCCATGGCTGAAAATGGCTATGGACAACACATTTCTAAGGGGAAGTCAAAGTGGGTGAATATGTCAAAAACTCATATTCTAACTTTGCATTATGTGGTGGAACTGAGCACACATAAAGTCTTATTTCACATGGGTGAAGCTGTATTGGGGTTGTGATTCCCAAGGGGTCAAACATTTTGGTTTTTTATTATCTTGGAGTCAGCACTAACTAGATAAGCTTCCTTGGACCTGCGAATTCTATGGGGGGAATGGATCCCATGGAATTAAATATTCCTCTCTCTTCACTCCCCTTAATCACTCTCTTTAGATCCATGGGAGTGAAATATCTGTTTGCCTTTTCCATCTCAATATTTTCTAGCATATTACCGATTGCTTCTTTCTGAGTGAGTCTTATAATCATATTCCCTCTATCTCTCTCCATCTGATTTCCGAAATTGTACTTTTCTTCGCTGAGATCATTCATATAAAAACGGCTTCTAAGATCCCGTTTTAGTTTTTTAATCTTATTTAACGACTTGCTTAAGACCAACAAATCATCCACATAAATAGCAATAAATATCACATTATTCTCATCCTCAAATAAATATATGTAGTGATCTGCACTAATTCTGATATACCCCAAACCGGTCATAAATTCGTCTAGCTTAATACTATATTGTCATAGGTGTCGAGCACCATCGTGTCGGTTGCCCGCGCGCACGATATCATGCCTGCACGCACGATATTTGACGTGCGCGCACGATATAATTTCACGCAAGTGCGGTATTTCAGATGCATGCGCGATAATTTGCACGCAGGTGCGGTATTTTGCACGCACGCATGGTCTTTTGCATGCACGCGCGGTATTTCGCATGCTTGCACGCTTTAAGCCACGTGCGCGCGATTTAATGCATGCACACGCGATTTCAAGCATGCACACACGATTTGATGCACGCATGTCTAGCTTTTTCGTTCGCACGTGCAAAATTTTGCGTCAGTTCATTTATTTATATATTTGTTGAACCGTACTAATTTCGTGTGATACTTTTCATTTCGTGCGCAAGTATTTTGATTTCGAGTATTTTGTGCAGTATACTTTGTTTCGTGCATATGCACGCGATTTTGAAGTATGGACGCGGAGTATCGTTTGGCGCCGAATCGCGATTTCCGAGAGTATTAACGACACTTTGATTCCTTCTATTTATTTAAGTCGCAAACCCATGTAGGTACGCGCACATATGTAGTTAGGGAGGGTTTTTACCCTTGAATAGTGGATTTTGTCAAGCGTACGACAGATGATGTTGGCCGCCTATTGGCCAACATCTTACGTAGATTCATGCATGTAAAGTAGGCTAGACGTAGGCTAGTTTTGCTTAGGCCTAGCGTAGCTCCTAATTAGGCTAATTCTCAGACTTAGAGAATTCTAGCTTTTGGACAAGAATTTTCTCTTGGCGGTTGAGCTTCTCTCTTGCTCTCTCTCACTGATTTCTCACGTTTTCTCTTTCTTATTGCTAGCAAGCTATAGTGGCTAGATAGGTTAAGAACATTTACCTTTGTTTTCTGCCCGCGCTTTTTAATCCACAGGGCTTAAAGTTAAGTCCGAAAGGTTTCCCTCCAACTTGCTTCATTTTTGGGAAGTGGTGGAGTGAAGTTTGTGTGGAGAGTCATCCAAATCCAGCTGCGCCTTCTACTGGCAACGGAACCATTTGGAGTGTTTGTTTTTGTTTTGTTTGCATTTCGGTTGGGAGTGGGGAAGTGAATTTTGACCGGATTTTGGGAATTTTCCTTGTTTGGTTGAAATTGTTTATTTGCTTTGCTGCCTCATCGGGATAACTCTTTTAAAGAATACATAGGACCTGAGAGCCTAGTGGCTACCTCGTGGCTTAGTATAAATTATGGGGTCCACTTCACTCTAGGGGATATTCTTCCCCTACTCTCTTTGGGTCATTTTCAGCTTTATTCCTTATCATGGTGTATATATTTTTTGTCTATTCATATTTATTTTCATTGGTATATATGTTTGTGAGCATGACTTTGCTAGTTGTGATGCATGTTCGCTTGCTTGCCTTTCATGCACGAAATGGGGCTTATTTAAGCTAATAAAGTGATTTTATCAGTTTGCATACCTTGTTTTCTTCCCCACTTTCCACGAATCCTTCTGGTTGCCTCATTTAAATTTCTTCTCCCAACTCTACGAGCAAAAAGGTCGTTTTAATATCTATCAAGAGTATTTCTATATCCTCTGTTGCGGCTAAACATAAGAGGATTCTAACACAAGGAAAATCTGACTACACGTGCAAAGGTTTCTTCTTAGTCTATCCTCTTTTGAGTATAACCTTTACCAACCAACTTTAGATCTCTCAATGGTTTTTCCTGTGTTAGTTTAAGTTTAAAAACCCACTTACATTCGATCGGTTTTCGATTCGGTGGGCAATCTACCAACTCCCATGTATTGGCTTATATGATGGAGGTCATTTGTTCATTTATAGCAACGTTCCACTGACTACTTTCTTTGGTGTTTATGGCCTCTAAGTATGTATGAGGTTCATCTGGGTGAGACATCTTTGTGAGTTGGTTATTTACTTGTCTTTCTTGAAGTCGTTTACTACTTCCTCTTCCCCCTTCAAAATCGGACGCCGGTATGTAAGGCATCCTTGGGTTTTTTTAGGATTTTTTTAGCTCCTTTATCTTCCAATTCCGGTGTCTCGTCAAATTCTTTATTGGTTTCCACTTCGTATTGTGGCGTTTCCTCGGATGTTGTCCTTTCCTCTTTCTCCTTTGGTAGATCTGCAAATTTTTCTTTTTCTCCATCTTCATTCTCTTCATTTTCAAAGTCAAAGTCAGAAAATTGATCCGTTTCAAATCTGATTTTGACTTTCTTGTAATATTTGAATGGATTAGTGGACTTCTCTTCTTTCATCACCACTATGTGTTTTACCAAAATTATATCTCTCTTTTTCAGTCATACACTCATTATTCTTTTGAGCTCTTATCATACCCTACAAGATATCCTGGTTTCCCTCTCCCCTCTAACTTCAATTTATTCTTATCAAAATCCAAACTCTATACTAGACTCTCGAACACCCTCAAACTAGACAAATAATGATTTCTTCTTGTCCACCTCAAATACTGAATTTCCTCCTTATTTGCTGAAGTTAGGACTCTATTTTTGATGAAATTAGCATAGTTCACATACTTGGCCCAAAACTGCAACCCTATCCTCTTATCAGTTAACATACTTTTGGACATATCTCTTAAAGTTCTATTCAATTTTTCTGCTACTCTATTTTGTTTTGGATTATATGGAACAGTTTTCTCATGATGAATTCCTTATTCTTTAAGATAATCTTCAAATTCTCTTGATTCGTAATCTTTCCTATTATCACTTCTTATCGCTTTTATTAAGGTTTAATCAGTGTGAATTAGATCCAATACTTTCCCTCTTCTAAATATGGTTGCTTTGGGAAATGGAAGTCTATGAATCTTCCCTTGGGCACATCCACTACAATCATCGAAGGTCTCAACATCCTCGAAAGTAATACCCTCCACTATTTCCTTTTTCTTTATTTTCTTAAATCTATCTAGATGCACATGCCCCAACCTTTTGTGCCAAAGCATCATCTCACTTGCACACGAGTAGAGAACAATGTTTTCATTGCAATTAAAAATTATGAACATTCCTTGACTGCCCTTATCAGCTATGAAATAAACCTCATTATCAAAGCTTGCTATGAAAATCCCTTTCCATGTTCCTGTTTCAAACTTCTTTTCATCTAGGACAGTTATTGAGACTAGGTTTTAACTAAGCTTTGGAATGTAAAATACGTCAGAGATATCTACATTTGAGGCCTTTCCATCAACTAGAACATTCAAGTCAACAATTTTAGCTAGACTAGTGGTTTGTACTCTACCATCTCCGTACTCTATCTCAACTGTTGGGATCTTTCTCAGTTTAGTGAACCACCTCTTATCTTTGTACATAGGCATTGAGGCCCTTGAGTGTATGATCCACCCATTTTCAATGTTTTTCAGTTCAAGTAGAAGCTCCTCAATCTCCTCTTTTGGTTCGATTTCTTTGTCCTCTTCCTCATAATGAACTTGAGTCAGGAAAGCCTTTTTCTTTCCTCCATCCTTTGAGGTTCCTTGTTCATCTTTGAGTTGAAGATCTGCAAGTTTGACACACTCTGCTATATAGTGTCTCGGTTTCTTGCAGAAGTGACATAATCCTCCTCGAGAAGTTCCTCTCCCCTATCTATCAAATCTACCATTGTCATCTTCCACCAAATTTTCAATAGGGATATTTCCCTCTCTACACATCACATCCGCCAATCAGCTCCTGTAGACAGCGCTTGAACACTTGGACTCTCTCTCTTAAGCTCTATGGTGATTTCTTTCACTTAAATCATTCCCACCGCGTCATCCCAATTCTAATTGCTATCTCTTATGCCCCGCAATTGGTTAATGATATTCTCATACTCTTCAGGTAGTTTCACAATTAATGTGTTCACTCTTTGTCTCTTAGACCATGAGTTACCTGCACTCTCTGACTCTCCAAACAATGCTCCTAAATCATTACAATAATTATTCATGCTTCCTCCGTTATAAGTATAAGCTGCAATCTTTTTTTCTGCCAACTGTTGCTGTTGCAATGATCCACTCTTATATTTGTTAACTATTGATATCCAAATCTGAGATGAAGATTTGACATTCATAAGGGGAATGGCAATGCCTTTTGCTACACTTTTAAGAATTAAGATCTTAGCAACCTTGTCTTTGTAGTTCCACTTTTCATACTTTGATCTATCACTCTAAACCCTTGTCACCTTTTTTGGTGGTGTTGCTGCCGGTATCGCCTTCAACAACAGTGTCACTTGAGTTGCAAATCCTCCTTTTTCTTCTTTCATGACAATCTCCTCTCCTTTCTCATCTTCATCCTCGGTGATGGTGGCAGCTCTTATGGCTAATAGAGAGGCGGAGGTGCTAAAAAAACGTGTCCCTCCAAACCAAAGTGGGGGTGGGCATCGAAATTGTTCAGACACTACGCCCCATAGATGCTTCTCAAGTAGTTCTCCCTCCATCATCATTTCCCAATATAAAAAGTGTGATGTATCAAATATGGGCACCGTAGAGGGTGGGCCCATAACCTGAAATTTTGTGGTCTCCATTGACCCACAAAATGAGCACTCTATGTAAAGCCTCTATTTACCACTTCCACTTTCTCATTGAATACGTGCCGCCCACGCACACAAATATTTTGCCCACCCTCACCCTTGTGAGGACAAGATTCCTTTCAATCAAACGCAAAAAGAATCACTCAATTTGCTCCCTGAGCAGTAAGTTATGGCAAGTCAAAGATGACATTTATAGTAACAAGCTCTCTTAGAGAGAGGTACCTAAATATCACTAAGTCTTCGTCTACCTACTCACGACTACCTACTACTAAACCCTAGTCCAATAGGAACAATATATAGTACAAGAAGGTAAAATGGGTGATGTACTTATTGTATGCCCATTGTACGACATAATCTACAAGGTAACACCTCTCAAATCGGGAGCCATAGTTCCTCCTCCCATCTTCTCCACTATCAAATAATGTGGCGCCACGTGGCACTGCGTGACGCTATCTTCGAATACCGCCAAAAGTTTACATTGGGTGGCGGCTACAATGCTAGCTGTCCGATCAAAACATATTTTACATGGTTCAGATTCGCGTACATACATGGATTGTTCCTCTTCGTTAGTTTGGATTTAATTAGCCGTTGCGTTAGTGTTTATATATCTTTTATTCAAATTTATATATTTTCTAAGTCTGTATTGGAAAAATAAATAGAGTGTTGAAGAAAAAAGGTAATCAATAGTTCACTCCTATATTTTATTTAGAATGTAAAGAGAAAGAGAGGACCAAAGGCTGGCCATGGCTGCTACATCATTTAGAAGGAGACACAATGAATTAGAAGCTATTTGACTAGTTTTAGCAAAATACAACCCCGAGCCGGATTTGAACCGTGGTCTATAAAATGCTATGTAGGCGCACGCCTTATCCATTAAGGCTCTAACGAAACGATACACGTGAAAAGTTTTACGCAAATTTATCTATTGATCCAAAGGACTAATTCGCAACAGACTAACGAAAACCCGCATTAATCAATTCATACATGGAAGCAAATCGAAACTTTATAAATACAACTCATTCGACGGCCACCATTATAGCCACCAACCACAATAAACTTTCGGCAACCTTTGAGGCTAGCGTCAGGCGGTGCCACGTGGCGCCATATTATTTGATATAGGAGAAGATGGGAGGAGGAACCATGGCTCCCGATTTTGGCAAATGTCACCTTGTAGACCATGTTGTATAATGGTCGTACAATAAGTACATCAACTATCGTACCTTCTTGTACTATATAGTGTTTCTATTTGACTAGGGTTTAGTAGTAGGTAGTCGTAGTAAGTGCACTACACCTAGTGATACTACCCTCTATGTAAGAGCTTGCTAAAGGTCATCTCGAAAGAACATAACTTAATGCTCTATGAGCAATTCAAGATTCTTTGGCAATTAATCAAGGGAGTCGAAGCTACACAAAGGTATAGTCGGCCAGAGTCTTTGCGTGCCAGGGTGGCACTTATTCAGTGGGAAAGTCAAAGATTGGAATATTGTCCAAAACACATATTCAAGCTTTGTATTTTGTGGTGGAACTGAGCACACAGAAGGTCTCCTCTTCACAGTGGTGAAGGTGTATCGGGGTTCTGATTTTCAAACGATCATTCATTTGGGTTTATATCAACTTGAAGTCGGCACTATATAGATTAGCTTCTTTTGGATCTACGAATTCTGTGGGCAATGGAGCCCATAGAATTTAATCTTTAAAATCTGTCACGTGTATCGTTTTGATAAAGCCTTAGTGGATAAGGCCAACGAATACATAGTGTTGATATTTGAGTATTTTCTAGGTCTGTATTAGGATAAGAAAAGAGCAAAGGCAGTTTGCTTCTAACTCCCCTCTCCCAGTCCCCACACTTGTTGTAGTCACTGAAGGCAAGACCGGGGATATAGAGTCATGGCTGCCTAGGTTCTCTTGAGAAGACATAGAATACAGTGGGTAGATTTACCAAAAAGACAGTTGACGGACCCAGGATTTGAACCTAGAACCTGTCGTCTGTGAAGGTAGCCGTTAACCAGTAGCTTTATCCAATTAGTTTAGGACGACTGGTAAGTACTGTCAAGTTTGATAAATATATTAATGTTATCAAGTAGATCAATTCATTTAACTAGACGAATTCATTCCTAGTACATAGAAACGGTTCAAATATACTACGGTCTTATGTACATTACGAAAAGGATACCGCGCATTTGTTTTGACCACAAAACAAATACCGCGCACCCATTTTCAACGGTTAGAATTAAAGTCGGTTTTGATCGGATTGCCGCGATAGATGCCGCTATCGCGGAATAGGCCCTTTTGGCATTTTACAGTAATTTCCACCTCGAGTGACAAGTAGCGCGACAACATTGGATTGCGGCAACTCCGGAGATTACGGGAACAAATCCTGATTTGACACGTATTGACATTTTGGCCATGTTGTACGATGGCCGTACAAAAAGTACAACGTTACCTGTACTTTTATGTACGACACAGTAATTTGATTGGTGCCTTACGTCAATAGATAGAGTTTTAAAGAGGGAATAGGACTTAGAAAATTTAGTAGGTAGTAGCCTCTCTCCAAAAGAGCTCACGTACAAAAGGTCATCTTTGACTTAGAAAATTTAGTAGGTAGTAGCCTCTCTCCAAAAGAGCTCCCGTACAAAAGGTCATCTTTGACCATTCATAACTATCAATTTACTTGACCATTTTCAATGATTCTTTTTGCTACAGTCTTAGGGGAGTCTAGGCTATACACTGGTGTAGTTGGTTATAGCTTTTGCCTTCAAAGGTGGCTGTATTTATAAGGGAGAGTCAAAGTGGGTGAATGTGTCCAAAACTCATATTCTAACTTTGCATTCTGTGGTGGAACTAAGCACACAGAAAGTCTTATTTCACAAGGGGTGAAGCTATATCGGGTTTTTGATAGTCAAGGGGTCAGTCATTTGGGTTTATATCAACTTAGAGTCGGCACTATCTAGATAAGCTTCTTTTGGATCTGCAATTTCTGTGGGCAATAGAGCACACACAGTTTTATAAATCTGTTAGAATATTCAGCCATTGAACCGCTAGTGTACTTATATTAGCAAATTTTTCCAGCCAAGAGAAGTTCTTCTTAGACATTAGCTTTTTTATAGTCATTTTTAAGAGATAACTAGATATCAAGTGTTTTTTTCATTTTTATCTATAACATTGCTAAGTCCTAAAATATACAAAATTTTAGAATAGAACGAGCTTGAGTATTTTTCTTTGACCATGACGGATCAGATTCATCCAGCAAATCCAATATATCCTAAAGATTAACATTCTCAAAGTGAGTCTCCAACATATCCGCCCAATAAACATATTTCTCCCCTGAGAAGAAAGGAATTCTTGATGACAGGCCCATAAATTGTTGTTTTAAAACCACCGGTGTAGGTAGAGGAGCAGAATAGTAGTAGAAGTAGAAATGATACACTGTTAGAAGCTATCAAGAATACTACCAAACAGTTGTTTTCAAGTGTTCACCAAATCTTATCGAAGCAACCAAACTTGACAAAGCTCTATCAAATTATAGAGTAACATAAATATTGACAACACGCAAAGTTTTGTTGTTCTGAGACAACTGCTGGCACTGAAGATGAAGAAGAAGCAACAGTAGTCATCGTAGAACAAAACAAAAGAGGAAGCTTCCACAAATACCGATGGCTGAACAGCAACTTTGACAGACTATAACTTTCAGAAATATTCTCTAATGGTCCTGAAAATTTACCACAATGTAGATAACATAAAAGGAACACACACAAAAATATTCAATGAATTCCGCTCGCAGATCTGTGAGATATGCAGAAATGAAATTACATAAAACTGAGTGTACAGTTTTCATATCATTTATTCCTAATGAATCAAATTCACTAAGTCCTACTTCTATACACCGAAACTACACTAAGCTGTACGGAGGCATTCTTTCCCTATATTTAACATTCTAACACAACAAATAGTATGAGTATACCTGTGTACTGAAGGTATGTCATAAACCACATTCTCAACACTAAAGAACTAATTCACTACAAACAAAATTTTATTCTACCAAATATTTACACCGAAGTTCAGACAACGTAAAGTGATAATGATCTAGTCACGCCTCGTCAGTATTTGTTGGCGGCGGCTGTCAGCCCTCCAACTGGAGGATTTCACACCGTAGAACTGACTTCACGAAGTCCCGTGGTCTTGCCGAATTTCCGTACATCCACGGAGGACATACTCACGTATTTCTCTCAAGTGACGACGCGTGTCCCAAGTGTGAATGAACCGTGAACTCCCAACTTCACTGTCACACTAATTTTGGTAACCACTAAACCGAACTCAACCAAAAATAGCTTAAGTCCTGAATAGCTCTCTCTCCCTTACAGCTGAGGCATGAAGAGGACTAAAGCTTTCTAAAAACAACAAGTTTCAGCACAATTGACTTGACAACATTGAAGATATAACACTTAAAAGTTTCCCTAAAACTGTATGCAGTTTTACTACTTGGAAGTCTGAATACATGATGTGTTCTGAGTCCTAAGTCTTATAGTTGTGTTGTAGCAGCAATACCAGTGTACCTGAGAGGTTCGTCAGACCACCAAGTTAACACTAATCTGTCAAGCTACCATTGAGCTACCACTAAGCTATCACTGAGCTACCCACTGAGTTCACTAGAATGGTATCTATCGCAGTTCCCTTTACTGTACAGAATCACATTAAAAATATCACACAATGCGTTGTCCGTACGGACCATATCAAACGTAATCGCAGCTGCGTTTTCTTAACCTCGTCGGTGGTGCTTTGTTTTGATTGCGTCGTGGCTGCGTTGCTGCATCACAGTTGCGTTGCTACATTGCAACTGCGTTGTCTTCCCTCAATGTGTGACATGTATATGTGGATCGAAGTGCCAATCCAAGATTCGTCTTATATGCTTTAAGTGACGACGCTTGTCCCTGTAGATTTGTCTTCCTGTCGTCACACTAATTAAGTGGGACTTAAAGCTTTTCAAAATCAATATTTATCTATCAGGGTGGCATTTATTCTTGTGGAAACTCAAAGGGGTTAGGGTTATCCTAAGGGCTTCGAGTGAAGTGCCTACTCTAACGACCAAAAGAGATCTCAAAGTTGCAAGTTATGGGCCCACCTCGAGGGTGCCCATAATTAATGGAACAAGCTTTATATATTGGGAAAGAATGATGACACACGCTCTATGTGAAATGATGTTTTGGGGGATACTTAGTGGGCAAGTGAGGCGTCCATCAAGTTCAGCCACTATTTAGGGTTTCGGGGAAGCAGATTTACCAAAAAATGAGATCCAGCTCCACCGAGGGATTCGAAGGACGCGGAGAGCATTTTGATGGAAAAAGGGAAAGACAAGGAGATAGTTTCACGGATAGCAACACCTATCGTAACCGGTTTAGCGTTCATGACACCTATTCCAATGAATGAGGAGAATAAAGTTAATACTTAAGACTACAACAATATGGCGGTAAAACACTTCATTCTCCGCCATCTTACTCAAGGACTTGCATCTCCTCATTTGCAGGTGGAAAAGGCATCCCATCTCAGGATTGCCCTCATAGAGATATAACGGCGTGGTACTATTCAGCAGCAGCAATTGGCGGATCAAAAGATAGATGCATATGCATACAAAGGGGGAAAAATGCTAGACTTTTTTATTAATCTTACAACCATTTTCATGGAACTACAAAGTGTTGGTTAGGTATAAACAGAAAAGATGAATGTGAACTCCCTGCTCATAAAGTTACCCAATGACTATAAAAACATAGTCAACCGTGTGCAAGATTTGCTGGACACTAATTGGATCTGGAATTTTTTGGTAGGGATGATGCTCATCTGAGAGAATACAATAGAGATCCAGAGGGAAGGGAAGAGTGGAAAAGCTTCGGAAACAAGAAGTGATTGGAGAACAAGGATTCCACAAAATCTGTAAGAAACTATAGAGGAGGAGGAGAGAAAACTCAGTCCAATGAATTTGCACCGAGGGTCTCAAAGGGGTTGTGTCACTTTTGCAAGAAACCATGACACTATATGGCAGAATATACTAAGCTAACAGAACTTCGGTTAAATAACGGGCAAACCGTAGGGCCCCCAAGAGGAAAGAAAAAGGCCCTTATGACTTAAGTACATGAGGCGTAATCTGAGGACCCATACGATGGTCGTACAAAAAGTACATCTGCACCTGTACTTTTCTCTACGATACAATAATGTGATAGGTGTCGTACTCTAGTAGTATAAAGTTTAGAGAGGGATTTAGGACTTAAAAAAATTTGTAGGTAGACCCCTCTCTCCCAGAGAGCTCCTCTACAAAAGGTCAACTATGACCCTTCATAACTTACTGCTCAGGGGAGCAAATTCATAGATTATTTTTGCTATCGACTTAGGGGAGTCTTCTCTTTCCTAGGGTGAAGTTGGTCGGAGTTTATATCCATCAAGGTGGCACTTATTCTTGTGGAAACTCAAAGGGGTCAAGGTAATCCTAAGAACTTTGATTGAGCTGCCTACTTTGAAGACCAATGGAGGTCTCAGAGTTGCATGTTTTGGGCCCACCCTCTAGGGCACAAATATTTAATGGAACAAGTTTTATATACTGGGAAATTATAATGATATTGGCTCTATGTGAAAAGTGGTTTTGGGGGATAGTAAGTGGACGAGAAAGGCGTCCATCTAGTTCATCCATTCCCCCTAAGTTTGGGGGAAGCACGTTTACCACAAAAAATAGATTCAACCCCTTCGCAGGATTTGGAGGACAAGGAGAGCATATTGATGGACAAAGGGGAAGATAAATAAATAGTTACAACGATAGCAACATCTATCGCAACTAGTTCAACGTCCATGTCACCTATTCTGAGGAATGAGGAGAATGATTTTGAAACTTGAGACTACAACAATATAGCGGCAAAACACTTCATTCTGCGCCATCTTAACCAAACACTTCCATCTCCTCATTTGCAAGTGGAAAGGGCATCCAATCTTTGGATTGCCCTCATAGAGATGTACTGGAGTGTTACTATTCAAGAGCAGCAATCAGCTGATCTAAAGATACATGCATATGTATACAAAGGGGGAAAAATGCTAGACTTTTGTAATGAGTTTGCAACCCTTATCATAGAACTAGAAAATGATGGTCAGGTAGAAACAGAAAAGATGAAGGTGAACTGCCTTCTCATGAAGTTACCTGATGACTATGAAAAGATAGTCAATCTTGTACAAGAATTGCCAAATCTAGGTGGATCTGTAATTCTGTGGTAAGGATGATTCTCGTTTGAGAGAACACAATTGAGATCCGAAAAGGAGGGAGAAATGGACAAGCTTTGGTAATAGAAACTTATTGGACGAGCAAGGATCCTAGAAAATCAGTAAGAAATTATGGAGGAGGACAAACTACTTAGTCCGAGGAATCACGACTGAGGGTCTTAAAGGGGTTATGTTATTTTTGCAAGTAACCAGGACAATATATAGCACAGAGTACTAAGCAAACCGAGCTTCGATTAAAGAAGGGGCAGACTGATAGACCCTTTAAAGGGGAAAAAAAGGCCCTTGTGACACAGGTACATGAGGTGGAATCTAAGGAGGAGGACAATGAGCTCCTATTGGATGAAGATTTGGAGACAAAAAATAAGGTCGAAATTCCACGAAAGCAAAAATGTGCTTTCGGTGGATTGAAAGGTGAACCAGGCTGAATTACAAATACAGGTGCCTCCATGCATATATGTAAGGATAAACACTTGTTCACTTAGATAAGAAAGATTCCCTTCGTAGAGATAGAGTAGAGAGATGGGAAGATAGTATCTTCTACTCTTGTAGGATCCGTAGATTTGTAAGTGTTACCAAAATGAAAGATATCCATAGTAACATTCTCCAATGTAACTTTCTGATCAGCCAACTGTTGTTGCTGAATCATACCACTTCGGTACATCTCTATGAGAGCCATCCACAGATCGGATGCCCTTTCTACCTGCAAATGAGGACATGCAAGTCCTTGAGTAAGATGGCGTAGGAGGAAGTGCTCTGCCGCCATATTGTTGAAATCCCAGGTTTGAGTATCATTCTCCTCGTTCCTCAAAATAGGTGACATGAATGCTCAACCAAAATGCTATTGGTGTTGTCGTCTCATTCTCCGCTCCTTTGTCCACCACCTCTCCTTCCTTTGTCTCCTCCCTTGAAGATGGACCTGCTTTCTTTGTGAATCTGCTTCCTTCAAACCCAAGAGAAATTCTAAGACTTGAAGGACGCCCCAATCGTCCACTCACTATCCCCCAAAACCTTTTTTCGCATAGAGCTCCAATATCATACTTTCCCTGTATATGAAGCCAGTTCCATTAAAGATTGGTACCGTAAAGGGAAGGCCCATAACTTCAAACTCTGAGACCTCCATAAGTCCTCAAAGTGGACAGCTTCCAAGAAGCCTCTAGGATAACCCTGACCCCTTTGTGTTTCAGCAAGAACAAATGCCACCCTGGCAAACAAAAACCAGACCAACTTCACCCCTGTGAAGGCAAGACTCCCTTGAGTCGATAGCAAAAAGAATCTCTGAATTTGCTCCCCTGAGTAGTAAGTTATCGAGGGTAAAGTTGACCTTTTGTACAGAAGCTCTCTGGGAAAGAGGGTCCTATCTCTCTCACACACTCTATCTACTGATGTACGGAGCCAATCAGATTACTCCTTCGAACACAAAAGTACAGCTACCGGTGTACTTTATGTAAGAACATTGTACGACATGGCCTAAATGTCGACACGTGGTATATCCGGATTCGCTCCCTTAATCCTCGGAGATGCCGCGATCCAATGTCATTCAACCACGTGTCATCCGATGTGGCGATGACCAAAAACCGCCGAAATCCCCTCCCGCGATCTCGGCGTTTAATTCCGGCCGTCCGATTAAATTCACATTTAATCGTAGCCGTAATAAATACATGCGCGGTATTCGTTTCGCTAAATAAATAAATGCGCGGTATTCGTTTCTTATCCGTACCGTAATCCGTACTTTTACATTACTGGATCTTTGTCTCTCGTAAAACTGTTTTAGTTAAATAAACTATCCTAAGTATTAATGTATAATTAATTATCAAACCCTACACTACATAACACTATGTCTAGAGTTAACGGTTAAAAAAACCGGCTACCGGCTGCTTATCGTCCGGTTGGTTCCAAGATCAAATCCTGGAGGTATCACATATAGTTTTAGTAAATAAACCCCTAATTATAAATAAACTAATATTTATATCCCGTAAACCTCTGGATAGCCTAGGTAGCCATGGCTCTAGCTTCCTCTCCAATTTCTCAGTGACTGCGACAAGTTTGAGAGTTGGAGAGAGAAGTTAGAGGTAGACTGCCTCGGCTTCTTTCTATATTTCTATTCAAACCGAGAAAATACTTTAAAAGACCATTAATTTCTACAGAAAACAACAAAATGAATGAGTTGCAAAAGTTTAGTAGATTTATGTTCAGACTCTTGAGGAAACGGTAATCTGTGTATTTTTCCTAATGCACAGCCATCACATGTTTTAGGTGACTAATTTGACAAAGTGAGTTTTTCTATTTTACTAGATTGATCATCTTTTTCATATTATCATAGTTCACATGGCCTAATCTTTTATGCCACATCTCATCTGAGGATAATGCGTCGGAATACAAAACATCATTTTCTTTATAATCAAACATATCCATTAAAACATTTTGCTGGCATTTCTAGTTCCCGTGACTGCAATTTTTCCATTTTTGCTAACAACCTCCCTGCCGTGTTTCATATTGACCTCAAACCCATTACTTTCTACAAAGAAGTTGAAAACATTTTTTTCTTAAAATATGGTATATAGAGAAAATTATGAAGAGTTCTCTCAACTGCCTTGTTTTCTACATTAACTAGCAATGAGACATCACCTACAGCCCGCGTTTGCACACTCATTCCATATGCATAGTAGATATTTTTCTCCGGTGTTGATTTCACATTTTTGAAAACTGCCTTGTTTAAGCACATGTGACAGGACAACGCAACCACGATTATATTTGATATGGTCCGTACAGTCAATACATCGTCTGATATTCTTAATGTGATTCTGTACGGATAGAGCAACTGCGATAGATACGATTCTAGTAAACTTAGTGGGTAACTCAGTGGAAACTTAGTGGGTAACTCAGTGGTAGCTTAGTGGTAGCTCAGTGGTAGCTTAGTGGTAGCTTAGTGGTAGCTTGACGAATTAGTGGTAGCTTAGTGATTTGATGTACCTCCCAAGTACACTGGCATTGCTGGTTCAACACAAGTATAAGACTTAGGACTCAGAACATATTATGTATCCAGACTTCCAAGTAGTAAAACTGCAGACAGTTTTTGGGAAACTTCTGAGTATTATATCTTGAGTGTTGTTAGGTCAATTGTGCTATAACTTTGGGAGTTATCAGTGTTTATTCAACTCTATATTCTGATAGAGTTTTGTAAGGTTTGGATGCTTGTATAAGAAGTGGTGCGCACTTAAGAACAGCTGTTTGGTAGGATTCTTGTTAGCTTCTGAGAGTGTATCATGTCTACTTCTACTACTACTACTGCTCCTCCACCTGCACCGGTGGTTGTAGAACAACAAATTCCGGCCGTCCGATTAAATTCACATTTAATCGTAGCCGTAATAAATACATGCGTGGTATTCGTTTCGCTAAATAAATAAATGTGCGGTATTCGTTTCTTATCCGTACTGTAATCCGTACTTTTACATTACTGGATCTATGTCTCCCGTAAATCTGTTTTAGTTAAATGAACTATCCTACGTATTAATGTATAATTAATTATCAAACCCTACACTACGTAACACTATGTCTAGAGTTAATGGTTAAAGAAACCGGCAACCGGCTGCTTACCGTCCGGCAGGTTCCAGGATCAAATCCTGGAGGTATCACATATAGTTTTAGTAAATAAACCCCTAATTATAAATAAACTAATATTTATATCTCGTAAACCTCTGGATAGCCTAGGTAGCCATGGCTCTAGCTTCCTCTCGAATTTCTCAGTGACTGCGACAAGTTTGAGAGTTCGAGAGAGAAGTTAGAGGTAGACTGCCTTGGCTTCTTTCTATATTTCTATTTAGACCTAGAAAATACTTTAAAAGACCATTAATATCTATTGAAAACAACAAAATGAATGAGTTGCAAAAGTTTAGTAGATTTATGTTCAGACTCTTGAGGAAACGGTAATCTGTGTATTTTTCCTAATGCACAGCCATCACATGTTTTAGGTGACTAATTTGACAAAGTGAGTTTTTCTATTTTACTAGATTGATCATCTTTTTCATATTATCATAGTTCACATGGCCTAATCTTTTATGCCACATCTCATCTGAGGATAATGCGTCGGAATACAAAACATCATTTTCTTTATAATCAAACATATCCATTAAAACATTTTGCTGGCATTTCTAGTTCCCGTGACTGCAATTTTTCCATTTTTGCTAACAACCTCCCTGCCGTGTTTCATATTGACCTCAAACCCATTACTTTCTACAAAGAAGTTGAAAACATTTTTTTCTTAAAATATGGTATATAGAGAAAATTATGAAGAGTTCTCTCAACTGCCTTGTTTTCTACATTAACTAGCAATGAGACATCACCTACAGCCCGCGTTTGCACACTCATTCCATATGCATAGTAGATATTTTTCTCCGGTGTTGATTTCACATTTTTGAAAACTGCCTTGTTTAAGCACATGTGGGCCGACGCTCCCTTGTCCATTATCCATCCATTTTCTTTCGCGCCTTCCATTGCTGCCACCATAGCAAATAGATCATCATCCTGTTTGTCAGAGAGTGAAAGAGACTCGTCCTGATGAGATGAAGATGCCGAGAAGAGTGCATTTCCTCGTTGTGAAGATCCCGTGAAGCCTTGAGAAATTGGCTTTGTTGCCATCCAGGCCTATACAGACCTGTTTCATTAGCTTTTTTAAGCTTAGGATAGAATTTATATCCATGACCTTTTCCATTAAAATTAAAACAAGCATTGAAAGATTGTCTATTTCATCTTTGATTGAACTGTCTAAAATGGTTTTGATTCTGATTAAATTGATTTCTCTGCTTATTAAACTGAGCTTTATTGTCAAATTCTATGCTAAATGCCTCTACTTATTTTTCACCATTAAAAATTTTAGAATCTACTTCCTCTTCTTATATCAAATTAATAGCTAACTAAAGTGTCCAGCAAGCTTTATCTTTTTGTTTCAGCCTATCAGACATTACTTTCATAGAAGTAGGAAGACCTCTCATTAGTAAAGTAGCTTGTTCAAACTGAGGAAAAGATCCACTTGCACAAGCATGAGAATCTATTAGTATTCGAAATTTGTTACAATATTATGCCATAGTGCCACTCGTGTATTTGTAGTCCCAAATTCATCCAGCCAAAAATAGTTTTTCCTAAGAGATTTCCGGATATCGATCGCCTTTTTCATTTTTATCCGTGATATAGTCAATTCTTCTGAGATACGGAATTTCAAGAGCGACCGAGCTTGCGAATTTGTCTTTGACCAAGACAGATCCGTTTCGCCAGTGAACCATCCAAAATATCCAAAAGGTTAACATTTTCGAAGTGTGTCTCCACAATATCCGCCCAATAAGCGTATTTTTCCCTCGAGAAGAAAGGAATTATTGATGATAGGCCCATAACGTGTTGTTCTACAACCACTGGAGCAGGTGGAGCAGCACCATATTAGTAGAAGTAGACATAATATACTTACAGAAGTTTATCAAGAATCTTACCAAACAAATGTTTTCTACAGCTCACCAAATCCGACACAAAGGTCCAAATTGCTTCAAATTATACCACATTATAGGATATCACAAAGACCGACAACTCCCAAAGTTTCAGCCCAATTGATCAACATACACCAAGATATGCAACTCAGAAATTACCCAAAAACAGTCTGCAAATTACACAGTCTAAGAGTCTAGATACATAAAATGTTCTACATCCTAAGTTTTATATTGTACACTCAGTTATCCTACTTCATATTGTTGTACCGTTGATACAAGTGTCCCTTAGAGATACGTCGAAAGAACTAAACTTCCACTAAGGTCAAGTGCTCCTAATCACGCTAAAACTAATCTATCAATATACAATCATTATTACTGAGAATCATAAACAGGTGATTTGTTCAAATACTTGTCGCTGACTTAGTGACACTTGTCTGGGTATGTCCATCCGGCTGTTATACAGCACCTGTCAACGAGTAACTTTTTTATCCTCTTATGAATCTCGTCCATTGACTTGATTCATATCAACCGTAGCTGCACAATTCAATTCTTAATCATGTTCAAATATCTGTAACTTTGTCACAGCTGCGTTGTTCTATACCAAATTATTCGCAGCTGCGTTTTGTCTCGTTGCGTCGCAACTGTGTTGACCGTACAAAGCGTATCAATGATTACCACAGCTGCACTTGTCCTGCTTGCGTTGCAGCAGCATTATTACACACTATTGTTGTTCTACAACCACCGGTGCAAATGGAGGAGCAGCAGTAGTAGAAATAGACATTATACACTCACAAAAGCTATCAAGAATCCTACCAAACATCTGTTTTCAAGTGCTCACCAAATCTTATACAAGCAACCAAACTTAAAAAACCTCTTTCAAATTATAGAGTTGCATAATCATTGACGACTCCCAAAGTTTCAGCATAATTGACTTAACAACACTCAAGGTATATCACTCAGAAGTTTCCCAAAAACTATCAGCAGTATTACTTCTTGGAAGTTAGGATACATAAAATACTCTAAGTCTTAAGTCTTATGCTCTCCGTGTTGTACCGCCAAAACAAGTGTACCTCAGAGGTTCATCCAAAATCAACCCACCTTCTGAGATCTACGTGTTCCTAATCCTGGCAACCAAATCTATCATCGTACAATCAATATTACTCATAATCTTTATTCAGTGATTGTACAAATACTTGTCGGCTTAGTCACTTATGATACTCTTATGAATCTCCTCCGTTGATTTGATTTATATCAATCACAACTGCGTTGTCCCGTACCAAATCACATTCATATCACCCGCAGTTGCGATGTCCCGTACCGAAATATATCCAAGATAAAAGCAGTTGCGTTGTCTGTACGGATCATATCCAAAGTAACCGCATCTGTGTGGCAGCGTCGCTGTTGCGCAGCTCTGTGTGCATAACAGCTACGTTGTTCCGTCTACATCGCAATTGCGTTGTCCTGTTTTTTACTGAAGTGATGACCCATGTCCTTGTGAAACTTACGCTGCAAATTTTTACCTTTCTGTCGTCACACTAATTTACTGAGACTTAAAGTTTTTCCAAAATCAACACTCCTCTAAAGCTTTAGACTTAGTGTATCAGCCCATCTGCGATATCAAATCCGCGCAGCTGTAATGTCACACTTAGCACAGCATGGCAAGATAGCAAGGCAGCATGGCAACATAGCAGCGCCGAAAATCAACTAGTCACCTAGTCTCACTACACCCTGATTGTGGATTTGCGCAGTATGGCAGTATCGCACTGAAGCAACTCAACTATTCACCTAATCCTACTGCATCCGTACAATACTTTAGCTTGGAAGAAGGAAAAGCTTTAGTAAGCATATCAATTATCATTCTTGCGTCTGCGAGATAGCATAATTTAATCACCTTAGAGAACATTTTTTCTCTTACAAAGTGAAATGTGACATCCATGTGTTTACTCTTGAAGTGGTGACTTCGGTTTGAGGCAATGGCAATGGCAACCTCATTATCACACCAGATCACCTGTGGACCAGCCTGCATGTATCCTAGTTCTTGTAAAATGGATTTTACCCATAAGAGTTCTTTGAGGGCCGAGCTTGCTGCCATTTATTTTAACTCCGTTATCGACTGTGTTGTATTCCTTTGAAGGTTGTTGCTCCAGCAACAAGTCCCGTTCCCAATTTGTCGAACGAATCCCGTGGTGGATTTTCGGCTTGGCATGTTGCCATAGCTTGCATCACTCCACGTTTGCAATTTTACTTCTCCTCCGCCTAGTGTGAGTTTGAGGTCTTTGGTTCCTGTCAAATATCTTAAGACTCTCCTTGCTGCATCAAAATCAGATTTTCTCGGATTCTCTTAACTTCTGCTCAGTACCCCAATGGTGCAGCAATGTCATGACGAGTACAGTTCATGAAACATATTAAGCTTCCCACTATCTGTCTGTAAGGTATTAGTGTCATAGGATCATTCTCCCCTGACTCTAAATACTCGCTAACAATGACACCCAGTTTTGTCTCTTCTCCCTCTAACTTATGCAAAAACTCCATTAAAGTTAGACATCTTTTTGCCCCCCGCATTCCGTATTCATCTAACATGTTTCCAATGGCCTCTTTTTGAGTCAACTTTAATACCTTCTTATTTTGTCCCTCTCTACATAGATACCGAAAATATATTTTGCCTCATCGAGGTCTTTCATCTCGTACCGTCAATTAAGAGCAGTTTTGATTTTGTTAATTTCAGCCATTGATTTGCTGATTAATAGTAAATCAACTACATACACCTATATATACTATCCCATCCTCACCCTTTAGAGCATAGACAGGGTGATCAGAATATATCCTTCGAAATCCTAGGCTGGTTAAGAATTCATCAAGCTTTAGATTCCATTGCCTATGGGCCTGTTTTATGCCGTACAGAGATTTTAACAATTTGCATATTAAGTGTTTTTTTCCTGATTCTGCATACATTTCAAATTGCTGCATGTAAATGGTCTCCTCTAGTTCTCTATGCCAAAAGGTTGATTTCACATCCATCTGATGTATTTCCATATCTTCTATAGCAGCAAATGATAGCAAAATCCTAACTGTCGGATATCTTACAACCGGAAAAAATGTTTTTTCAAAATCAATTCCCTCCTTTTGATTATACCCCTTTGCCATAAGTTAGGCCTTATATCGGTTAATGGTGTTATTAGGATTTCACTTCACCTTGAATACCTATTTGCAACTGATCGCTTTTCGGTCCGCAAGAAGGTCTACAAGCTCCCATGTCTAAGCTTCTATGATCGACTTCATTTCATCGTTTGCTGCCTCGATCCACTAGTTCTGCTCTGGTGATGAGAAGGCCCCTCCAATGGTTAGAGGCTCCCTTAAGGCTACCCAGTAGGCAAAGTGAGGGCTTGCTTGCAGGCGGCTAGTAGATCTTCTTCCCCCCGGAAATTGTGAGGTTGAAATTGTGGGATCCCTTGCATTGCGCTTATTGCGTTGGTTGCGATCAGTAGGCATCGAACGCAGCTGGTCCGGTTGGAACTGAACTTGTGAAAGAACATGGAGAATTTCAGACTTCCGTGTTCCCACCGGTGAAGTTCGTATCTGTGAGACAATTTCATGGATGTAATCTAGAATAACGTATTTTTGTACTTTTTGCTGCTTTTCCTAGTCTGTCATTTCAAATAAATCTATCGAGTCTAGCTCATCGTTAACAATGATGTTTCTCCCTACAATTATTTTCTGCCTTTCAAACACAAAAATTCTATAACACTTTGAGTGATCATCATATCCTAACAGAATACACGGTAATCCTTTCGGTTCCATCTTCCTTCTATCATTAGATGTATCCAAGATAAAGCATTTACTACCAAAGACTTTGAAATGACTAACATCTGGTTTTCTACCTGTCCAAATCTCATAAGGAGTAGTCTCTACCGATCTTGATCCTATCCTATTCTTAATATAAACCACACAATTTAGAGCCTCAACCCATAATTTCGAATCCACATTTTTATCTGCAAGCATCGATCTAGAGCTCTTTGTGAGGGTTCTATTTAATCTCTCCAAAAACCCATTTTGTTTTGGTGAATGTGGAAGAGTAAAAAGATGACTTATACCTTCATCAAGTAAAAAGGCTTCAAATTCTTTCGAAGTATATTCCCCACCATTCTCCGATCTAAACTTCAAAATTGGTAAGTAATGGAGTTTTTCAACCCATGCTTTATAATGTTCACTATTGGGTTCTTAAAATTTTGATTTTTTTCCTCAAATAGGATACATGATTTTAATTTTTCCTTGACGTTAATTAAGGTACCGTACAAAATAGCGTAAAGAACGAAAGTACAACAATATCTAAATAGTGTGAAGTACGGTGTATGTAAGACTGTACATAAATATACCTTTTCAAGTGAAAATATTACCAAAAATGAATTAAATTAGACGCGCACTCATAGGAACGTGCGCTAAAAAAACGGGATTAGTTAGATACGTAAATTAGTCTGACATGTTCGGATATTTAAATTTCACGACGGCGTACGATTTCTAATATTTTCTACAGATACATATATTAATGTATATCATCGTACAGAAAATTTTCCATTTTTGCTGTTCCAAATTAGCATTAACGCCGAAATTAGAATACACCTTTTTTTTTTAATTTCAAATTCTTAATAAGCATCAATTACGGTAAATTTTCTTCAACACTATATAAACTTTGACACTAATAACGATTTGCGGTGTAATTTCGTGAGTATTTTTGTTTCCTTTCATTTCGTAGGTAGGCGATTTCTGAATACGATCGTAAATTTCATTTGTACCTTTCATTTCTTATGTACTTTCGGTTTCACCTGAACCTTCGATTTCGTTGGTACTTTTTCACCTAAAGAGAACTTTCGCGACTTACGAATAACATGTACGATGAAGGTTTCGTTGGCGCTTTCTCATTAGTGCGCATTTAAGTCGTGAACCCCCGTAGGTTCACGCACACACTTAGATAGGGAGGGTTTTTACCTTTGGATTATGGATTTTGTTAGACGTACGGTAGACGATGTTGGCCGCCTATTGGTCAACATCTTAAGTAGTTTTCATTCATGTAAAAAAGGTTAGACGTAGGCTAGTTTTGCGCTAGGCGAAGATTAGCTTCTACTTAGGCTAATTCTCAGACTTAGAGAATTTAGTTTTCGGACAAGAATTTTCTCTTAGCGGCGGAGTAGTTTCCTTGCTTCCTCCTTGCCACCGATTGCCCATTATTTATTTATCCTCTTGTCAGCTAGAGATAGATGCTAGTTAGCATACGGATTTTTATCTCCTATTATTCTGCCACTTTTTTAATCCACACAGCTTCGGCCAAGTCCGGAAAGTTTCCCTCCAAACTTGTCTTTTTGGCGAAGTGGAGGCTTGAGGTGTGGCATCTTGTGTTCAGCTGCGCCGTTCTCTAGACACCTGGACGGTTTGTTTGACTGTATTTGTTGATGTGGCATTTTTGGTTGTATTGGAAAAGTGTCATTTTTGACTAAATCCGATTTTCTTGGTTTTGGTTGGAAGTGTTTTATATTGCTTCTTTGCCTTTCTTTGAAATAACTCTTGTAGCGAATACATGGAAGACCTGGGAGCCTAGTGGCTATCCCACGGCTTAGTATTCTTATCCGAAAAATTAACTTCTCTTAAAATAAATTTTTAAAAATAAAGAATATATTTTATAATTTTATGAAAAAAAAAAAAACACACATTTTGTTTTCGGTTTCTTCTTTCTTTCAATTCTTGCCTTCTATCTTGTTGCCATTCTATTTCTGGTCTGCAGATTTAGGTCTGAGTTTGAGTCAGATTTTAGGGTTAATCTGCGGAATTAGGGTTTGGCCACAGATTTAGGGTTTGGGCTGCAGATTTAAGGTTTGTACGAATTTATGGTTTATTTTTTGGAATTCTTATCCCTAGGTCAGCATATTATTGTCCCTTGGTCGCAGATTCCTTTTTTTTGCAGCTTGGAATTATGGTTTGTGAAATCTTTTTGCCTAATCCTACCGTATTTAATGTTTTTCCTTAAAGTTTTCTCCATATTTCCTATCTTCCTTACTCCTGTTACTACTTACTTAGCTATCAAGTTGATGTTTGGTTTGTGTGGGATTTGATATTTTCTTTCTTTTCCTCTTGCCCAATTTAATCATTCATAAAACTTAACAAAATGAAAATATATATTCAATATATTAGAGTTGCACAATTATAACCTACAGTTATCACAGATTTATACTTGGGTATAGCGTGGCATAGCGCTGATACGCATACCCTAGCAGGATACTTACTTCTTTGGTATTTAGTGGTGAATTTAAGCTCGATTATTCACAACCAGTGCGAGTTTCATTCCAAAGGACTCTGCAAAATCCGACTTGCCTCGACCAAGTCCGGTTCACTCTTAGTACTCACCTGACTATAAAAGGTGTTTCTAAGTACCCCGATGCCTTGCGCGTGCAGGAGATTCACGTTATATTGTGGACCCTCGTGTAGGGGTCGGTGTGGATTGGTTCGATTACGACCCTTTCTTTTTGAGCATTTGCATTTTCTCTCCTTTCCTTGCATGCTATCTGGCCGTGAGTGGCCTTGAGGTTTTCCTGTAACTATCTAAAGTGGAATTTGTTCCAAGATCTTGCCGTGGGTGGCACTCTATAGACGTTTTCTGTCTGTGTCGCTAGTGGAATTTGTTCCTAGATCTTGCCGTGGGTGGCACTCTATAGACGTTTTATGTTTGTGTCGCTATATATCTGAACTGAATCGTGCCGGATAGTTGTCTGCTTGTTTTATAAATCTGGCCCTTCGGCCTTGCCCCATTATTTGCAGGGTAGAGGTTTTGGTATTTCGGCTTCGTGCTACATATAACCACCGGGTCTGGCTAGTGACTTGGTTTGTTGACATGTCTTGTGTGGATTGGCCTATCATTAACGCACCTCGATTAGGCCGTCCTGATCTTTCATAGTTATAACAGAGGGATTTCTATTTTTTTATGCCCACGGATTGGGATAACTTACGTATCATTATCTACCCGCGACAAGACAGTTTTTCGTCCACCGCACTTAGATCTTTCCACTTTCTCCAAGTTTGCCGCCGCACCAATTCTTGTTGGGACACCTAGATCTCCGTTAGTCCGATTAGTATTGACCAGCGTCTCATCATTTTCCTCGGTTTCCTATAGGTCATACCTAGATATAACCGAAACAAACTTTTCAAAGGAGATCTTTTCCCATCCTCTCACTTTCCATTTCCCGGCCAATCCAAATTCAGCCCAACTGGTTCTTTTACATTCTAAAAACATGGCTTCCTCCTCGGAAATATCCATGGGGTATTTTTGCTTTTCCAAGCTAAAAAACACTATGTCTTTATATCATTTTCGAATAGTATATGACACAGAAATGAGGGATTTAGCATTTCGTTACCAAAACAGGTTCAACCTCCCGGTAGCTTTCTCTCTCTTTGGTCAATACCTCCGCGGTTCGGCCCTCACTCTCTACATTCGCAAGTGTGATACCATTCTAGCGATGACAGGGTATGCTCCCCCGTTTGGTGGAGTACCCAAGTTCATGGGCCAGGTAGAAATCCCTTACCAGGTAGCAATCTCAAAGGTGTTAAATATCAATGGGGATGAGTTGTTTCTAGCTATCCTCGAGATTCCTCATCAGTATGCTGTGGCTGCCCAAGTCGCGGTCCCAGCTAGACTGCGGGGAATGATTCTTTTACTTGACCCGCAATCAGTCATGTTTGATCTCCTTCAAAATGAATATTAGATGCAAAATCCGGATCAACTGAGGGAGTTAATGAACTTCAAACCTAAGTCCAGTGAGACTGCCCCTGCCTTGCGAGCTCGAATGGAAACCCTTCGGGAAGCATTGTCGAACCTCATGTCTGACGCGCAGGCTGTCCAAAAATTCGTGGGATAGTTTCCACCTCAATCAAAAATATTCATTCACACTCATCTCAGTCAAACATACAAACTGAATTTTACCTTTGAGCGAACGGCAAAATCCGCGGTCAAGTATGAGATGCAATCGTTGTAGTGGGATGCTCACAAGAAGCCCGCATATCAAAGGGAGTAATTTGACCAATCTCCACCACCTCCGAAGAACCGATGACCTCCTAAGAGGCCTCCAAAGACGTCACCCATGGGAAACCCGCCAATTATTGCCAAAGACCGATTATGTTTCCGATATAGAAACACAGGGCACGATGCCCGCATGTGCCTTCATAAGTCGGCCACATTGACCTATTGCCAGTAGAGGGGACATAACGTCCACGGTTGCCACGTTAAAGACCCATATTTCTCTTTTGAGAATCAGATTCAGAACAGGGGAATTTCTGCCCGTTCGAGAAAGTCGGTCAATTCTCCTACAAAGACCGAGAAAAAAGCGACTCCACCTAAGATCTCTCGACAAGAGAGCGAAAAGGCAGAGTTGCAAGTCATGATGGCCGCCATAATGAAAAAGCAATTTGCTGCTTATAGCTGAAATGAAACCCCAATTCACAAGGATGGTGAGGACAGTTGTCCACATGCCATCGTTGGCCAGCCGAATCCTCCGAGATTCTACCGTCTAACAACAGGCAACTACTTTCGATAAGGGCTCGCTTGACCACAATCGTGACAGAAAATTACAAAATTCCCGAATTCCATTTTCGTTCAAGGAATAATCTCTCTTTCCTCTACTAGACACGACTTCCTCCATTGTGGCTGAACCTCTCACCATTCTTGATAGCACCATACATGATGTGCATTGAGTCAAAACACGGCTAAGCATCGATTTTGCAATGATCGATGACGTTAAAGCCTCTCCTTTTGTTTATGAGGTTCCCATGGCCTCTCCTCTAGTTGATATCAGTTTCTTGGACAACTCTCAAAAGTCCTTCTCCGTCAATGGTGTCGCTCCTTCTCTCCCTCTCATGGACACCCGAGCCAAACCCGTGATCCTCGGGTCCAGATTGCGCTCAAGCTTGGTATGAGCACCGTAACCTTGAACTTGATATCAGTTTCTTGGACAACTCTCAAAAGTCCGTCTCCGTCAATGGTGTCGCTCCTTCTCTCCCTCTCATGGATACCCGAGCCAAACCCGTGATCCTCGGGTCCAGATTGCGCTCAAGCTTGGTTTGACAGTAGAAAAGCTCAAAGCCGAGGCTACTCGGCTTCTCACTTCAGCCGGTACCACAGAGCCAATGCTTTGAATCACGAAAGACCCGCTCGTCTTTCAATTCCAAAACGGAACTAAGTGAGTCTTTGGGAATTTGTGTCTCAGCATTGGTCACAAAATCCAACGATTACAAATGCTTAGTGGGACATGATGTTATCATCGAAATCAATGTGGGAGTAGATATCCATCATCAAACCTTCTCCTACCGTCCCTCTAACTTTCCGGAACACAAAATCTGTCTTCCTCTTATCATTCCTTCTAAACCATTGCCCACCATGGCACATTAAGTTTTCACTTTCTTGCATTTTCTTGTATCGACCTAAGGGAAGACATTTGGGACTCTCTTTTCGTATAAAACATCCTAGTTGATAACCTATTATTGCAGGAAATTTTCACCAAGCCCGGATTTCTCATCGACTCGAGTAATTTCTAAGACACTTTGGACTCTGATATCTCACTCATATTCTCCATGTGCTTGACATCAATACTAAAGCGGTGTTGAGTTTGCAGAGGGTAATTACATGGACAAATGGAGGTCTGGGGTTTCGCACGGAGTTCCTTGCTCCCATTTTTCCAATCCACCCGGCTGACGATTGTTGTCGCTATGGTTGTTGCATGCTCCTAGTGGTGTTGGCTTTCTAGCAGGCTAAAGAGCTAGAGTGGGGAATTATAGGGTTCATGTCATGTCAAGGGAGTATTTTTTCCTTATTATTAATCTCATTGATGTTTAAATTTTTTGTCTTTATTCATGTCATTCATTTTCATTTCACGTTTTTGTGTTTATCTTCACAAATGACTGTGCTGGTTGTGATACATGTTTTGCTATGTTTTCTCTCCATGCACGACAGCAGTTATACGGCAACATGTCGGGTGGGTGCACGAAATGATATTGGTTGCATGCTTGCACGATATTTCCCACGCATGAACGATATTTTGCACGTGCGCGCGATATTTAATGCGCGCGCACGATATCATTTACGCATGCACAATTTGGGCACGAGCGCAAAATTTCATACAAGGTCACTTAGTTTGCTCTGCAATATATCGCCCATTTGCTTAGTTTAGGCGTTTGCGCGATTCGCGCACGTGTCTATTTGAATATGAACTAATTTCGTGAGTACTTTTGTTTCGTTTCATTTCATAGGTACGCAATTTTGGAATACGATCGTGGATTTTATTTGTACCTTGTGTTTATTATGTACTTTGGTTTCACCTTTATTTTCGATTTCATAGGTATTTTTTCACCTCAAGTGAACTTTCCCGACGTACGAATTACATGCACCATGTACGTTTCGTTGGCGCTTTCTCATTAGTGCGCATGTAAGGCGTGAACCCAAGTAGGTTTACGCACACACTTAGATAGGGAGGGTTTTTACCCTTGGATTGTGGACTTTGTTAAACGTACGGCAGACGATGTTGGCCGCCTATTGGCCAACATCTTAAGTAGTTTTCATTCATGTAAAATAGGTTAGACGTAGGCTAGTTTCGCGTTAGGCGTAGCTTAGCTTCTACTTAGGCTAATTTTTAGACTTAGAGAATTTAGTTTTTGGACATGAATTTTCTCTTAGCGGCGGAGCAGTTTCTTTGCTTCCTCCTTGCCAACGATTGCCCATTATTTCTTTATCCACTTGTTAGCTAGTGATAGGTGCTAGTTAGCATACGGATTTTTATCTCCTACTTTGCTGCTACATTTTTAATCCACACGGCTTTGACTAAGTCCGGAAAGTTTCCCTCCAAACTTGTCTTTTTAGCAATTGGTGGAGTAGAGGCTTGAGGTGTGGCATCTTGTGCCAAGTTGAGCCATTCTCCGAACAGCTAAACGGTTTGCTTGAGTGTATTCGTTGGTGTGGCATTTTTGGTTTCATTGGGAAAGCGTCATTATTGACTATATCCGATTTTCTTGGTTTTAGTTGGAAGTGTTTTATGTTGTTTCATTGCCTTTTTTTTGAAATAACTCTTGTAGAGAATACGTGGAAGACCTGGGAGCCTAGTGGCTATCTCACGGCTTAGTAATAATTGAGTTTATGTCATGTTAAAGAAGTATTATTTCCTTATTTCTAATCTTATTGATGTTTATATTTTTTATCTTTCTTCATGTCGTTCATTTTTATTTCACGTTTGTACATATCTTCACGCATGACTTTGTTGGTTGTGATGCATGTTTCGCTTTGTTTTCTCTCCATGCACAACAAAAATATCAGTATATTAACTCGAAGAGTTTTCACCTCAAGTCTTTAACTCTCTCTTACTCACTTATCACTTAGCATCCGAGAAAATATATTCTCCACTAACTCTCATTCACAAACAAAGTCGCGCAAGTGCAAAGACACGTCCTTAGACCAAGTACTACGCACTAAATCCAATTTGCCGAAACGAAATGTAATCTAAATCCCACGAAACAAACAAATACATCTAGGGACGCACAAAATGCAACAAACTTATTTTTGCAAAGCATCTCAACAAAAAATATTATTTGACTTCCTATGTATGCTTATGTATTTGTTATTACACAAATTCCTAGACTTTCTCCCCCTCTAACTCTGACCATTATTAAGGGCTACAATTCCAACATTTAATCTACCACTCGTGAGGCGTAACTCATTGATTAGTCGATTCCAATTTGATCCCAACACTCCGACAAAATAATCGCACTCTCCGGCTACTAACAAATTTGCAAAGCTCAACAATATCAATTTATCCATGCCAACGGAATTTTCATACGACTTCATTGACGTATTTCCTACTTGTCGTTCATTGTTTGTGAAAAGAAAATCCCAAGTTGGATAATTGTTGGTTTCGTCAATGACAGTCTGCAACAAAAACAACAAAAAATGTGTGACTATAATTGCATCTTTTTCTAATCTAAAAAAGATAAACCTAAAATATTTGTGGGAGGAGGGGGAGGAGGGGGAGGAGGGGGAGG
>JBBHKE010002158.1:70938-114196 GCA_037447655.1 Zygnema cylindricum | reverse complement strand
TTCATCTTCGTGTAGCATTCTCTCTTTTTGGTCGATACCTCAAAGGTTCGACCCTTACATTATATTCCCCCAAGTATGATGTTATAAGAGTGATGACAAAATTTTCCCCTCCTTTTGCAGGTACACCAAAGGTCATAGGCCAAGCGGATATTCGATACCATGCCGCTTTTCTCGAGATCTTAGACGCCCAGGGTATTGTCTTTATTCTCGTAGTCCCAGAAATTCCTTGCCTATATATTGTGGCGGCTCGTGCTGCTGTCCCAACACGACCAGGGATGATAATTTCGTTGCGAAATCCACTTTCTGTTATGTTTGATTTCTTAGAAGTCGAGTATCGGATACAAAACCTCGATCAGGTGAAACAATTGATGAATTTCACACGTAAACCAGGTGAAACCGCCCTTGCTTTACGTACTCGCATGGAGACTTTGTGAGAAGATTTATCGGACCTAATGTCCGATGCGAAAGCTGTTCAAAAGTTTGTTGGCCAGTTTCGAGATCAATAGAAACGTTTTATACTTAGTCATCTCACTCAGACTTACGGTCTGAAATTTACATTTGATCAAGTCGCTCAATATGCGGTAGAATATGAGATACAATCATGTTGGTGGAAATCTCATGATCGTTCGGAAGTTGTTTCCCCACTTTCTCTACGAAGCAGCCCATGGCCGAACAATAGGCCTCCAAAGACACCGACCATGGGAAACCCGCCATTTAATTCTGGAGACCGATTGTGTTTATGTTGTGGAAACACAGGGCATGATGCCACCATGTGCCCAGATAAGTCGGCCCACCCATTGCGAGCACAAGGGACATTACGTCTACGGCTGCCATGTTAAGGACCTTAATTTCTCTTATCATAATCAGATTCAGAACGGTGGAATTCCATCCCGTTCTGCAAAGCCCGTCACTCCTCCCACATAGACTGAGAAAGAGGCGACTCTGCCTAAGATCTCTCGACGAGAGAGGGAAAAGGCTGAGTTGCAAGTCATGATGGCCGCCATGATGAAGGAGCAATTTGCTGCCTTCATAGCCGAAAAGAAACCCCAGTTTACAGGGATGGCGAGGACAGTTGTCCACATGCCATCGTTGGTCGGCCAAATCCTCCGGGATTTACGGTCCAACAACGAGCGACTACTTTGGATAAGGGCTCGCCTAATCAGAATCGGGACGGTAAATTCCCGAATTTCCGAATTCCACTTTTGTTCGAGAAAGAATCTCTCTCTTCTCTACGAGACATTACTTCCTCCATTGTGGCAGAAGCTCTCACAATTCTGGATAGTACCATATATGATGCACATCGAGTCAAGGAACGGCTAACAATCATTTCTACCATGATTGATGAAGCCCTTAGGGCCTCTCTCTTTCCTAATTAGGTTCCCAAAGCCACTCCCATTGTTGATGAGTTTGCTGCGGCCACCGCTTTGAGGGCGTTGCAAATGAATTTTAGTCTTTCAGTTTTTCAACCGGTTACCGCGGATGAGCGCCGTGACATTGATCCTCACATCAGTTTCTTGGACAATTCTCAAAAGTCCTTCTCCGTTAATAGTGTTGCTCCTTCTCTCCCTCTCATGGACAACAGAGCCAAACCCGTGATCCGCGGATACAGATTTGCGCTTAAGCTTGGTCTGACCGCAGACAAGCTTCAAGCCACGCCAACTCGGCTTCTCACTTCAGCCAGTACCACGGAGGCGTTCTTGGAATCACCAAGGACCGGCTCACCTTTCGATTCCAAAATGGAACCGAAGGTGAGTCCGTGGAAGTTTTTGTCCGAGCATTGGTCACCATATGCAACGACTACGAATGCTTAGTGGGACATGATGTTATTTTCCGAATCGTTAGGGGAGTTGATATGTATGATCAGACCTTCTCTTACCGTCCCTCTAATTTTCCGAGCACAAAATCTGCCTCCCTCTTGTCTCTTCTCGCAAACTGTTGCCCACTATTGCACATTTGGCTTCCGCTCTCGCTGCATTTTTCCTGTATTGACCTTTGCCACACCTCAGAAAAGATCCTTTCAGACACCCCTTCATTGTCCAAAATTGACAGAGAACCCGATCCTCTCCTCGACTCGCGTCATCTCCTGGATTTTTTCGACACCAATGTCCCTTCACACATTCTCCCTGTGGTTGACATTGATATTAACAAGATGTTGAGTTTGTAAAGAGTGTATACATGTACAGGTGGTGATCAAAGGTTCCACATGGAGTGCACCAATTCTCCATTTTCTTTCAACCTGGCTGACCATTGCTTCCGCCATGGTTGTTCTAAATTTCCGGTTGTGTTGGCCAGCTCCTCCACAGGCGAAGGAGATGAGGGGGGGAATTATTGGGTCCACTTCACTCTAGGGGAAAATACCTCCCCTTCTCTCTTTGGGACATTTTCACCTTTATTCCTTCTCATGGTGAATAGATTTTTTGTCTTTTCATATTTATTTTTGCTGGTATATATGTTGGTGAGCATGACTTTGCTGGTTGTGATGCATGTTTGCTTGCTTACCTCTCATGCACGACAAGAGTCATGCCCCATCGTGTCGGTTGCCCGCGCGCACGATATCATGCCCGCACGCGCGATATTCAACGTGCGCGCACGAAGTAATGCACGCACGCGCGGTATTTTGGATGCACGCGCAATATTTTGCACGAACGCGCGGTATTCGGCATGCACGCACGATTTAATGCATGCACGCACGCTTTCTGAAACCATGTGTGCTCCATTGGCCACAGAAATCGCAGATCCAAAAGAAGCTAATCTAGATAGTGCCGACTCCAAGTTGATATAAACCCAAATAAATGACCCTTTGACAATCAGAAATCCATTTTAGCTTCACCCTTGTGAAATAAGACTCTTTGTGTGCTTAGTTCTACCACAGAATACAAAGTTAGAATATGAGTTTTGGACACATTCACCCACTTTGACTTTCTCTTAGAAATGCAGCCACCGTGGCAAGCAAAATCTCTGACCGACTACACCCTTGTGTAGCATGGACTCTTTTGAGTTCGCAGCAAAAAGAATCACTGAAAATTGTCAAGTAAATTGATAGTTATGAATGGTCAAATATGACCTTTTGTATTGGAGCTCTCTCGGAGAGAGGCTGCTACCTACTAAATTTTCTAAGTCCTATCTCTCTCTAAAACTTTTTCTACTGACGTACAACACCAATCAAATTTTTGTGTTGTACAGAAAAGTACATGTGCTGGTGTACTTTTAGTATGACCATCGTACGACATGGCTAAAGTGTCGACACATGTCTTACCCGTATTTGTTTCGTTAATCTACGGAGTTGCCGCAATCCAACGTTGTCGCGCCACGTGTTACATGATGTGGCGATGAGAGTAAAACGCCAAAAGTACATATTCCGTGATCGCGGCGCCTATCGTGGCCGTCCGATCAAAACCGGATACAACTATAGCCGTTGAAAATATACGCGCGTTATTTGTTTCGGGTTTGAAACAAATGCGCGCTATCTGTTTCATATAATATATTAAACCGTACATTGTACTATTCAAAACTGTATCTGTGCATTACGTATCTATTTCTCATTAAATGAACTAGTCTACGTGTAACAAATTAAATATCTGTCAGACCTATTATATCCTACCACTAATCTTAGACTTATAGGTTAAGGCAAACGGGTAGTTTGACAAACGGTAGGTATCTGGATAAAATCCTGGGTCCGTCAAACCTTTTAGGTAACTCTATCAAGATTTGCCTTCCTGTCCTCTTTGGACAGCCTAAGCAACCATGGATTTAACTCCTCCTCAAGTCTTTAGTGACTGCGACAAGTTTGGGGACTTGAGTGAAGAGTTAGAGGCAAGCTGTCAGTGTCTCCTCTTTGCCTTTTATTTTACAATCTCTAGACCTAGAAAATACTTAAATTTCAACACTCCTCTTATTTTCTAGTCTACTTTACTTTCAACTCCCTTGAGAAACAACAAATACATTTATATTTATTTTCCTTTCGTTTTTCCTTTTTCTTTCATGAAGCTTCAAGCAAATACCTTTATATTTAAGAAAGTGTATTAGATAACCAAAAATAATTTCATCTTGTCGATCATACATTTTATTTTGCATGCCACTTTTCATAAATTCGAGCAAAGTTTTTATCCACCTCCTCCCCTTTTCATCCAACCAAAATCCACTTTCCCTTTTGTATTTCGAAAAGTCAGCCCCATTCCCAATTTGCAACACATACTCAGATGCTAACCCTTTTAGAGGCACACCTTCATAGATGGCATCACTCCCATTAGTGATGTCAAAACCATTACCCTTCAAATTTATCCCTAAATCAAGAGTCCCCACTAAGTTCCTCGTAAAATCTACATCTTCCGAACTCATATTTTTATCCATGATTCTCACCCAATTTCTGAACTTTCTTCACTCTCTCCCATGGAATTCTTTCCTCTATCACCTTCTATGATCTTGTATTACCTCTGGTCATCAAATAAAACCCTTACAATTGGTAATGTTCTAATCTCATTCCAACATATCTCCTCCTCTCCTACACTTTCTCTTTCAATCTGTAAGTTTTCTTGTTGGCCACAATGGAATCAATCGATTTCAAGCTAACTTACTTGTTCCCTCCCTATTTCAATTTCTCTTACCGTACGATTACAATTACTCGTACTCTTACCGTTCATAAACCCCATGCCTCTCGTACATGTCTTGCGCTAAAAAATCACGCAATTGTCTACCCTCTTCGACGTCATACATGTCAATGCGATCTCTGTCCTCCTCCCATTCTTCATTCGGTGGCGTAGTAGGCGGAATAACTTCATCCAAATAAGACACATTTTCCTCTAATAACAAATTATGCAGCGTGCAGACTGTGATGGTTGTGTTCACTAAATGCTTTGTACTTCTATAAGTAATTTTCCGGTCTGATACGGGCCACTGTCTCTTCAAAATGCCGAAGGTTCTTTCCGCACAGATACGTCTACTGCTATGGTAATAATTGAACGATCGTTGCATTTCTTGCAGATTTCCGCCTGGATATGGGGTGATTAACTGCTTGTGTAATGGGTACCCTGCGTCCCTTATAATAAATGGTTGTAGTTCCATCCAAGTAACATCAACAGTAGGACCTTTTATTCCCCCACCTAATAATATTGCGTTGCCGACACCAGAGTTCCTAAACACTCTAGAATCATGAACACTTCCGGTCCACCCAACGCACGCGTCTAATATACGCGTGTTTGGTGCTACTACTGCCTGTAAAATAGTACTGTAATTATGTTCTCTATCATACCAGTCAGCTGACCTCAGTCCATCCCCTAACTTAATGGGGATATGGGTAGCATCTATAGTGCCGCAACAATTTGGAAATTCAAATTTGTAATCTCTAAATTCATCTACAAGTTCATCAAACTTCGAACAGGTAGGCCATTTAATCAAACGCGGAGTAAGAATCTCCCACACCGCCTTACAAAATATTGCTTGTTTCTTTAAAACCCTGACTCTACTTACTCGAAACAGCTCCCCTACAAAGGCAGGTGTGTTCCCCGTGGCAAGAGGGTAGAGCACCATCTCTATTTGACGTTTCACTTGTAGTTTTTTGTTTGGTATATTTGCAAAAGTCGTTGTGGGTCGGTTTCCATTCGACACCCAATTTTATCTACTAAATAATCAACAAGATGACGGGGGAGACGGAACAACATTTTGTACCTGTCTTCACTGTAAGTACTTAAAAGGTTCATCGAAAAATGAAGACTTCGAGGTTGGATATAGAAACCCCCACGTGCCCCTCTTCGTCTGATCATCGTCCTCCCGAAAACATCTGATCATCGTCCTCCCAAAAACATCTGTTAATCTTGTAAAATTCTGCGAAGTAGACATCATATTTTTCTGTGCAAAATACATGATGAATGTTAGTTTAATAAACTCTTCATCGTTATAGGCAGTATCACCTAACTGTAACAAGATGAGCAAGATTAGAATCAATTCCATGTTCGTCTCGTTTTCAAAACCTTCCTCGAGTTACAATATGTCAAACCCTAGAAACTTGAGAAAATGTTTTTTTATGTCGATTCCTTCTGCTCGTTGGAAGGAGATTAAACACTTTCCAAAGAGAAAAGGTCGAGCAGAGTGATTAGCATAAGAAGGATTAATGTTATTATTGGGAAAAAATACTCCTAAAATAGTAGTTGGAAATACAATGTTGGTGAAACCCTTATTTTCGTTTAAAAATACTAAACCCTAAAAACGGATCTGGTGTAGAAGAGAAGCCTTTGGTATCAAGTGAACAAGTGTGGTACACTCATTGGGTTCGGACGTACAACGTACGCGAAGATTTGAAGTTAATAGTGGTGGTGTGAAGATTTTTTAAAGATTTTGAGTATCTTGTCAAAACCCACGTGGTACCACTCAATGTATAACACGTGGATTGCAGACTCTTCCTGATGGAACATCGACTCAATTAAATTGGACTGTAGAATTAGCCGTACGATTACAGAAACGTCTGATGGAACTTGGCCCTTAGAGAATTTTAGTTTTTGGACAATAATTTTCTCTTGGCGGCGGAGCTTTCTCTTGCACTCTCTCTCACCGAATGCTCATGCTTTCTATTTGTTATTGCTAGCTAGCTATAGAGGCTAGACAGGTTACGAATATTTGCCCTTGTATTTTGCCCACGTTTTTAATCCACACGGCCTAAGGCCA
This sequence comes from Zygnema cylindricum, assembly GCA_037447655.1. NCBI lineage: Eukaryota > Viridiplantae > Streptophyta > Zygnematophyceae > Zygnematales > Zygnemataceae > Zygnema > Zygnema cylindricum. Next base: position 107,539 of record JBBHKE010002158.1, on the reverse strand, counting down.
CGTCCGGAAGGTTTCCCTCCAAACTTGGTCCTTTGGGTGGAGGTGTGGAATTGGTGATCGTGGGGGAGCACATCTGGACCTTGCTCTGCCTTCCTTGGGCAGCTTGACGATTTATTTGTGTGTGTGTGTCTTGTTTGTATTTCGGTTGGCTTGGAAGGAGTGTAATTTTGATCGGATTTTGGATTTCCACTTGTTCTGGTTGGAATATTTCTTGCTTTGCTGCAATAACGGGATAACCTTGTAGGGAATGTGATAAAGACTAGAGAGCCTAGTGGCTTCCTGTTGGCTTAGCATAATTATTGGGTCCTCTTCGTTGTAGGGGAGTATTCTTCCCCTTCTCTCTTTGGGTCATTTTCACCTTTATTCCTTTTCATGGTGTATATATTTTTTGTCTTTTCATATTTATTTTCGCTGGTATATAAATGTTGGTGAGCATGACTTTGTTGGTTGTGATGCATGTTCCCTTGCTTGCCTCTAATGCACGACATTAGCGTTATTTACTCTAATAGCGATTGTCGATGTAGTGTACACTGCCAATCGCTATTAGCGTACAAGTTTTTTTAGCGTATAGGAATAATTACAGGTATTAACGCTAATTTGGAATTTGAAAATTTTTGAAAAAAATATACATTCTAATTGTTTACTAATACTAATTTGGGTCTTTGAAAATATTAAATGTCGGTCGCAAACATGGTTACACTTATATAGGTACCCATACTATTTTTTTTTAAATTGTACGACGTCACGTGAAAGATCCATCCGTACATGTCAAACTATTTTGACGTAGTTAAGCATCAACGCTACCCCGTAAAGCGTTCACTTTTTGTCTAATTGTAATATTTGTAACTTAGGGTAACCTTCCAAAAGGCGTTCCCAGTAATCTTACGGTCATATTTACTAGCAGTAATATTTGTAACACCTTTCCATCATGTCGTCTCAGCGAGGCAAAAATTGCTTACGTGTTGGGTTGTTATATGTACAACGTAGGATCATGTTGAGCCGGCTGGGAATAATGAAAGTTTTGAAAAGTACAAAATTTCAACTGCGTATCTGTACGGGCGGACGTGGATTAAAATATCTATTAGCGTCACTCTAATATACAATCTGAACGATTTTGTATTTGTCGTTGTTCCAAGGCCACGAAAACCGTTGCAAAATGAAAATTTGTATAAATATCCATTCTATTGGAAAAATGGAGGAGATGGCAACAACTGTACTGTATTTGATTATGCACATTTACAAAGGAGGCGTGACAGGATGTCCTACAACCAAGATTTTGTCGTTGAACAGGGTGGCTTTGGTGTCAGAAGGTACACGCCATTTGCCACATGAAAGTTTATAAATTCACGTCCGTCGTGGATCGACTCTGACTTTTTTAAGAGGACCAATACACGCGTCTAGTAAGCGCAAAGTGTCCTCTTGAGGACAGTTGGAGGAGACTCGCCAGGTACTAGATAGAAGGGGCGTTTGCGTCGAAAATAAAAAATCGGACGGTGGAAGTTTTTGCCAAAAACTCTGGAGAATCTTAACGAATTTCTGGTAAACATTTATTGTAAAAAAAAAAAAAAACAGTACGACTTAGTACGAAAAGGTACTTTCTCCAGTAAACAACCCCACTCTTCGCCTGATGGAAGGTTACCCTTATACGGTTGTAAAGATTACGCAACGCTTGTTATCGAAAATGTTGGTCGGTTGTCCGTTATTCCTCAATACTTTACGTTAATAAGGGTTTTTAACGCTAATAATGTCGCTATGTTTTGTTTTATTACAGTTAATTAACGGTAATCTGTGTCTTCACTCTAAAAAGGTTGCACTCTCATTTGTCTTTTAGTCTTGTAACCGGTTTTAGCGTTAATGTTATGATGTATTAGAGTAAACGTTTTTTCTAAATTGGTCCAAAATGTACAATCGCAACAACCACCTCGTCTCACGCGTAATGTGATTAGTCGCTCAAAATTACACGTGGCCAATTTAGCATCCACGTAAAGTTTATGGTTTTAAAACGACGTAGATAATGTAGGACAAATTGTTTGGCACGTGACAAATTCAAAATAGTAAAAACACCAGCCAAAATATTACGTTTGTCCACAAAGCATACGTGCATCCTTTCCACTGCTACCTCACCGCCTTTTAAGGCGAATTTCATTTTAGGCCCCATTTCATTTCAAGGCCATTTCATCTCTTTTTCAAGTGTGTGTATGTGGAAAAGCAGTTGAGACGTGGATATACGTGGAAATATCTAATTAATTTGTTGACCGTGAGTTTTATTTTCTGCCTCTATTCCTCATTTTTGCTATGTTTTTTATTTTTCTTTTCCATCTCGATTTGCCTCTCCCTCTCCCTCCGTAATATGCGTAGTCCAACCATATTGCGCCACGTGTAGTCCGCTGACATTGGCTTGCTAACCGCCAAATGTCCACTCCGGAATTTCGGCTCCTCCGCAAGCCGTCGATTGCGAACGACATTGCTCCCTCCCTAATATTCGTTGTCCAACTATATTGCGCCATGTGTCGTCCGCCGACATCGGCTTGCAAACCGCCAAATGGCCACTCCGGAATTTTAGCTCCTCTGCGAGCCGTCGATCGCAAACAACATTTGATTTCGTCCGTTGAAAATTAAATGTCGTTTTGTATGGTACAATATTTCGTGCAATACTGTACGTTTCACGTTCATTTTGTTTCGTATGTGTCATCGCGTCACTATATAAATAATTATCACATATGACAAAATAACGCTTCATCAACACCTATTGGATAAAGCGAGTGGCTACGCTGTACGGCGATTATCTGGAAGGTGGTAGGATCAATTCCTATTGTTGGCAAGGCACTCTTTAGTAGGGGCCTAGTCTTTTGTTTGTCTTCTTATCTGCTTTCTTATGTCTTCTTATCTGCCTAAGACAACCACTACGACAAGTATGAGAACTATAAAATAATCATAGACAAAAAAAAAAGATAGATATATAAAATACCTTTTTTTTCAACAATCCTTTTATTTTCTTGTATATCTTTTGCTTCAGTCCACATTTCTCCCTACAAAATATCAATTTGGGAGAAGAAACCGGCTTAGTCATCATATATGCAACCATTTCTCCATCCGGTCTATATTCCAAACTAATTATTTTATTCTCAACCTTCTCTCTAACAAAGCTCAACCGAATGTCTATATGCTTTGCTTTAAAGTGATACTTAGGATTTACTACAATTACAATTGCGGCTTGATTATCACAAAAAATCTTTTGCACTCCACTTTTCATATATCCAAGTTTTTCAAGCAAAGATTTCACCCACATTTATTCTTTCACGGCCAAACAAGAGGCCATATACTTAGCCTCCATGGTGGACTGAGCAATCACCTTTTGTTGCTTAATGATCCAACCGCAAGCCCCATTCCCAACATACACCCAGAAGTACACCTCCTCATTGGAGCATCCCGATAACTGGCATTACTCCAAGTGATGATGTCAGTATTATTGGCTCCCAAATGTAACCATAGATCTCTTGTTCCTATCAAGTACCGCATGACCCTTTTGGCCGCTTCCCAATCTTTCTTCCTAGGATCATTCAGACTCCTACTTAATACTCCCACAGCTGTTGCTATATCAGGACGAGTATAGTTTATAAAATAGATCAAACTACTGACAACCTGTCTGTACGGTATAATTTGCATGAACTTACTTTCCTTAGGTCCTAACTCATTATCCTAGATCAAGATTCCCTCTTCTGAGCTCCCCTCATTTCCCTTCTTTAAGTTCATCGGAGTCGTACAACTATTTGCTTTATCCATTTGAAATTTTTCTAGCATATTCCCAATTGCTTCCTTTTGAGTTAGTGTAATTGTTTTCTTTTCTCTATCCCTCTCCATCTGAATTACCAAAATATATTTTGCCTCCCCCAAATATTTCATTTCAAATCTACTCTTTAAATCCTTTTCAATGTATTAATTTTTCTCCATTGATTTACTCCAAAGCGAGCAAATCATCAACATAGATGGCAATGAAAATTATACCTTTGTGATCCTCAAATAAGTAGAGGGAATGATCCGAACTAATTCAGATATATCCCAAACTTGTTAAAAACTCGTCTAGCTTTTTGTTCTATTGGCGTGGAGCTTGCTTTAGTCCATAAAGGGAATTTATCAATCTGCACACCTTACTTTTTCCTCCTTTCTTCACAAATCCTTTCGGTTGTCGCATGAAGATCTCTTCTTCTAATTCTCTGTGTAAGAAAGCGGTTTTGATGTCCATCTGGAGCACTTCCATGTCTTTCGCTGCCGCTAGACTCCTTATAATTCAAAGGTCTCCTCATAGAGCAAAGGTCTCCTCATAATTGATTCCCTCCTTCAGTGTGAACCACTTTGCTGCTAATCTGACCTTCTATCGCTCGATAGTGGTATTCAGATTGAGTTTCAACTTAAATACTCACTTGCATCCTATCAACTTTCTTGTCCAGAGGACAATCCACCTACTCCCATGTGTTTGCTTCCATAATGGAAGCCATCTCATCATTAATGGATGTCATCCATCTACTACGCTCCGGACTATCAATTGTTTCCGAGTTAGTCTGGGGTTCGCTCAAATGTGACAGCTTAGTTACCTTATTGTTCACTTGTCTCTCTTGAAGTCTCTTGCTACTTCTCCTTCCTCCTTCAAACTCTGATGCTTGAATAAAGGGTAATCTTGGATTTCGCTGAATGACTTCATCTTCTCCCCTATCTATAGAGTCCATCACTGGACGTTCATCATCCATTTCCGGTCTTTCCTCGTTTTCTTCCTCGGTTTGAATCGGAAGCTATGATTCCAAGAGAGGGTCACTCTTGGTCAGATTTTTCTCTTCTTCTGCAAGGTTAGGCTGAACCGAAATTTAGTTAGAAGAATATGAATCAAACTCATTTTTGAATTCAATTATAATCTTAACTGGTTAAGTGTGTTTAAAGGGATCTATGGACTTTCCTTCATCCATAACTACCAAGTGTTTTACTAGAATTATGTCTTCTCTCCCTAGATCATAAACTCTATATCCTTTTGCATCTTCGTCTTACCTAAGTAGGTATCTCGGCTTCCCCCTTGCATCTAACTTCCAATCATATTTTTCTGTGTTTAGCCTAAACACTTGACTTCTGAACACCTTTAAGCGTGAAATATTAGGTTTTCTCCCAGTCAATCTTTCATAAGGTGTTTGTCTTTTTACCGCCAAGGTAAGGACTCTATTTTAGAGATAGTTAGCACAATTCATAGCTTCTACCCAAAAACTTTTTCTTATCTTTTTATCCGACAACATACTACGGGCACTATCACTTAATGCCCGATTTAGTCTCTCGGCTACACTGTTTTGTTCTGGATTCTTTGGAACAATCTTTTGGTGTTGAACCCCTTCCTCTTTGAAGAACTCCTCAAACTCATTAGAAGTGTATTCCCCCCCATTATCACTCCTCACTCTCTTTATAGGTGTCTCATGAAGCTTTTCACTCTATGCTTTAAACTCGTTAAAGTAAGCCAAAGCCTCAGATATGTTTTTCAAGAAATATACTCTAGAGTTTCTAGACCAATCATCAATGATAGTAAGCATAAATCTTTTCCCTCCAACTGACGGCACTTTGGCCTGTCCCCATATGTGAGTATGAACTAGATCTAAGACCTTTTCACCCTTATATGTTGCGGTTTTGGAAAAGGCAATCTATGGGCCTTACCTCGAGCACATTCACTACAATCATCCAAAGTCTCATTGTCTCTAAAATGAATTCCCTCAACTATATCCATTTTTTTATTTCTTTCCATCTATCTAGTTGCACATGTCCCAATCTTTTATGACACATCATTAAATCACTTACACCGGCATAGTAAACTCCCGTGTTTCCATTACTCAAATTCAGCCTAAATATTCTTTGGCTACCTTTTTCAGGTGTGAAGTACACTTCATTCTCATATCTAGCTAGCTAGGACTCCTTTCTTAGTAATAATCTCAAAACCCTTATCATCTTAGACCGACGTAGAGATAAGATTCTTGTGCAACTCTAGGATAAAAAGAACATCAGAGAAAGTGACTATGAATGAATTTCCATCAACTAAGACTCTCACATCCACAAATCCTACTAAATTAGTGGTTACTATTCTCCCATCCCCATACTCTATCTCTACACTAGGGATTTTTATCATTTTGGTAAAAAATGTTTTTTCTCTGCACATATGCATAGAGGCTCCTTAATCAATAATCCATCCTTCTTCATGAGCTTCTTTTACTCCACCGAAAGCACCCTTTTGCCTCCTTGGATTCTCCGACTCACCTTTCACCTCTAGCTCGTCGTTGAGGAGGAGTTCTCCATCGTCTTCTTCGGAATCCTCTCCCATGACTTGTGTTGCCACAAATGCTTTCTTCTTTTATGCGGCTGGTTTTTTGATCTTCTCCTCCTTCAACCTCTGCTCTTTCAATTTAGTACAATCTGCCATATAATGTCGCGACTTCTTACAAAAGTGACAGAGCCCTTTCGGAGGCCTCGATCCAGATCCGTCTGATTAGTTTCCTCTTCCTCCTCCGCCAAAGTTTACATAAGGTTTATTTTAATCCTTATCCCCCCAGTTAGTTCTAGTAGCCAAAGCCTGAATACTCTTTTCTCTTCTCCGAATCCCAATTGTGCTTTCTGGAACAAAAATCATCCCCACAACAGAGTTCCATATCCATCGATGATCTGGCAAATTATGAACCTTGTTAACAATGTTTTCATAATCATCTGGGATTTTCATCAACAAAGTATTCACCTTCTCTTTTTTTGGTCTCCTTTTTCCGTGCACTCTCGAACTCCATAAATAACCCAGCAATGTCATTACAAAAGTCTAACATCTTTCCCTCTTTGTACACATATGCTTGTACCTTCTGATCAGCCAACTTTTGTTGCTAAATCGTACCACTTGTAAATGTTGACAAAAACCTCTCACAACACGTATGCCTTGTCCACATGAAGATGAGGTGTAGCCCCTACTTGAGTGAGACGCTCGAGAATAAAATGAGTTGCCACGGTGTTGTTGAAATCCCAGATTTCGTTATCATTTGTTGAGATTTCTGCGTCCATTTTCAACGAAAGACCAGAAAGTCAAAGTTAGTCAAAGTTGTTACGTGAGAGAGAAGTTAACCAGAGTCATGTTAGGCATATGTACGGTTGATAAACGTGAAGGTACATATAGGTAGACGTGAAGTTTTGAGTGAAAACGTGGTCCTTGACTTGTAGTGTACGGGTAATGAAGCAGTTGCAAATTTTGAGTGTACGTGACGGAAAAGCATGCGAACGTTTTGTACTTAGCAATCTTTGATTGGTATACGTGTGTCACAAGTTAGATTCTGTTTCTTTACGTGACACGCAAGTCGCATAGGTCTACTCGACACCTATAGATATAAAAAAATAAACGAATGCTATGCATTAAATTAATCATCAAGTGAATGATTCTCTCCAATTTTTCCCAACAACTATTTTTGCACTGAGTGCTTATTTTGTCAAGGAATTAATCTATCTTTTTTCTTGTTCATTAATTAAGCTTTGATTTCTCATATAGAGAATTTTTTTCCTTAGCTTGTTGTCTTGTAATTGGACGATCTTATGGCCACTTTTTCTGAATCTCAGCATCATTTGCCTCGGTTTTTTGAACCTTTGCCATTGAAATATATCCAGTAGCCATCGGTGTGAGTTTCTCTTTCCCTTTCTCCTTCTTTGTGTCTAACACGATACTTTCTCCAACATCGTCTACCACCTCTCCCTCGGCAGATCCTTCTCTGAATCAGGATCCTCCAAACACTGGTGGAACTCCATATTTTGTAGTTTGCCGAGGCACACGAACGCTCACAATGCCCGATAGCCATTTTTCAAACAATGCACCCCTCATCATGGTTTCCCAGTATGTGAACCCCGTTCCATTGAAAATTGGCACCTTATAGGGTGGGCCTATAACTTGTAATTCTGTGACCTCCATTGATCCACAAAATGTCCAGCTTATATGAAACCTCTAGATAATATTTGCACTTGACTTTGGAAATGAATAATTGCCACCCCGACACGCTAAAACTCTGACCGACTACACCTTTGTGTAGCTTGGACTCCTCTGAGTACACAGCAAATAGAATCACTAAAATTGCTCACCTGAGCATTAAGTTAGGGCCGGCCAAAGATGGCCTGTAAATATAGAAGCATTTTGGGAGAGATGCGGCTACCTTGGTTTTTTTCTAAGTCCTAAGCTCCCTCTCTAAACTTACTACTATTGTACCCTAACCAATCAAATGACATAAGATACAAGAAGGTATAGGTTCTGCTGTACTTGTTGTACGACCATAGTATGAATGGCCGCTCCGTTGACGCGTGTCAGATCCTGAGCCGTATTTGCTCCCTTTGTAATATCTGTTGTCCAACCATATCACGCCACGTGTCGTCCGCCGACATTAGCTTGCAAACCGCCAAATGTCCACTCCGAAATTTTTGCTTCTCCGCGAGCCGTCGATCGCGAACAACATTTGATTTCGTCCATTGAAAATTAAATATCGTTCATATGATTCAATATTTCGTGCGGTACTGTACGTTTCACGTTCATTTTATTTCGTATGTGTCGTCGTGTCACTTTTTAAATAATTATCATATAAGTAACGCTTCATCAACACCTATTGGATAAAGCGAACGGCTACGCCGTACGGCAAATATTTAGGAGGTCGCAGTATCAATTCCTATTGCTGGCAATGCTATCTTTTGCAGGGGCTTACTGTTCTGCCTGTCTTCTTATCTACCTGAGACAGCCATGGCTGCCTGCCAATTCTCAGTGACTACGATAAGTATGAGAACTATAGAATAATCATAGACAAAAAAAAAAGATTGAAATATAAAATTCTTTTTTTTTCAACACTCTCCATGTGGTATATACTCCAAGCTGACAATTTTGTTTTCAACCTTTTCTCTCACAAAACTTAGTCTTATGTCCATATGTTTTGCCTTAAAGTGGTGTTTTGGGTTGGCTGCAATTGCAATTGCAACCTGATTACCGCAAAACACTTTTTGCACACTAACCTTGATGAACCCAAGTTCTTGTAGCATAGACTTCACCCACATCAATTCTTTGACAGCATAACAAGAGGCCATGTTCTCAACCTCTATAGTGAATTGAGCAACCACCTTTTGTTGCTTATTGCTCCAACAACAAACACCATTCCCAACATACAAAGCATATCCACAAGTACACCTCCTCATACGTGCATCCCCATAACTAGCATCACTCTAAGTAGTGATGTCTGTGTTTTCCCCTCCCAGATGCAACCAAAGATCTCTATACCCTATCAGATATCTCATTACCCTTTTGGCTGCCTCCCGATCTTTCTTTCTAGGATCATTGAGACTCTTGCTGAGGACTCCAACTGCTGCAACTATGTCTAGTTTGGTACAGTTAATGGAATATATCAGACTTCCGACGACCTGTTTGTACGGTATTGACTTCATAAACTATCTCTTTTTTGCGCTCATGACTTCATCAAGAATAATCACACCTGCTTCGACACTTACCTCACTTAATTTCTTCAAGTCCATGGGAGTGGTACAATTGTTTGCTTTATCCATCTGAAAATTTTCCAACATATTTTCTATGGCCTCTTTCTTAGTTTATTCGATTATTTTTTTCTCTCTATCTCTTTCGATCTGAATTCCTAGAATATATCTTGCCTCCCCTAAGTCGTTCATGTCAAATTTGCTGCTCAAATCTTTCTTTAACTTATTAATATTTTCCTTGGACTTACTTAGTACCAGGAGATCATCTACATAGATGGCAATAAAGATAATCCCATCCTCATCCTCAAACATGTAAACAGAGTGGTCAAAACTAATTGTGTCATATCCCTGATTAGTTAAAAACTCATCTAGTTTCTTAATCCATTGGCTGGGAGTCTGCTTCAGTCCATACAAAGATTAATAAGTTTGCAGAATCGGTGTTGTTGAAATCCCAGATTTCGTTATCATTTGTTGAGATTTCTGCGTCCATTTTCAACGAAAGACTAGAAAGTCAAAGTTAGTCAAAGTTGTTACGTGAGAGAGAAGTTAACCAGAGTCATGTTAGGCATATGTACGGTTGATAAACGTGAAGGTACATATAGGTAGACGTGAAGTTTTGAGTGAAAACGTGGTCCTTGACTTGTAGTGTACGGGTAATGAAGCAGTTGCAAATTTTGAGTGTACGTGACGGAAAAGCATGCGAACGTTTTGTACTTAGCAATCTTTGATTGGTATACGTGTGTCACAAGTTAGATTCTGTTTCTTTACGTGACACGCAAGTCGCATAGGTCTACTCGACACCTAGATATTTGAAGTGACGTGGAAATTGTTTGTTCGTTTCGTTTCATGTAAGTTTGAGTCATACTATACAAGTGACCTGGAAATTGTTTGGTCGTTTTGGTTCACGCAAGTTCTAGGCGTACCGTGTGGTTCAAGTCGGTTCGCAGTTGACTTTTCTAGCCGTACCATGTAGTTGAAGTTGGTTCGCACTTGTCGGTCGTTTGTTTCACCACGTTGACTCTTACGGGTTTCTAGTTGTGTATTGTGTTGTGTAACGTCTTGATGTAGTTTGATTGGTATCAAAGCTCTAGGAAAAATTACAGACATCCAGAAATTTAATGGTAGTAACTACTTACTATGGAAAGCTAAGATGACCCGTATTTTAAAATATAAGAATTACTGGGGTATTGTAGCAGGCACTGAATTGAAACCTACTGAAGCTTTAATGGTTGCAGGTTATGATAGAAGGGAAAAAGAGGCAGCGATGTTAATTTTTCTAGCAGTGGAAGACAATCAACTTTTACATATAGTTGAGTTAGAAAAACCTAAGGCTAAATGGGATAAATAAGGACTGTATATGAGCGTACTAATCCGTCTAACATAATTCAATTAAAAAAAAGCTTGTTGGACTTTAGTATGGAGAGTGGAGATACTATGGAAACTCATAAAAAAAACTGAAAGAGCTTAAACTACAGCTAGCCGCAGTCGGCACAACACTGAATGACGATGATTTGATCCTTACACTGTTTAGGTCATTACCATCACAGTATGCTATGATGTTCACGACTTTGAAAAGTTAACCTACTTTAGATTTTGATGTAGAATGTTAGCATTTCATTCTAGAAGAAGTTGAAATCAAAAAAAAGTAGGAAAAAGAGTCAGATTCAACAATTTATGTCAAAGGCAAACAGTTAGTACAACGCACTGAGTCAGTAATCGCTTATGCTATATGTGGGAAAACCAATCATCAATCTGATTCCCTCCAATTTTCCCTACAGCTATATTTTGCACTGAGTGCTTATTTTGTCGTGGAATTAATCTATCTTCTTTCTTGTTCAGTAATTAAGCTTTGCTTTCTCATATAGAGAATTGTTTTCCTTAACTTCTTGTCTTGTAATTGGATGATCCTATGGCCACTTTTTTTGAATCTCATCATGGTATCAAAGTTCTAGGTAAAATTACAGACATCCAGAAATTTAATGGTAGTAATTATTTACTATGGTAAGCTAAGATGACCCGTATTCTAAAATATAAAAATTATTGGGGTATTGTAGCAGGCACTGAACTGAAACCTACTGAAGCTTTAATGGCAGCAGGATATGATAGAAAGGAAGAAGAGGCAGCGACGTTAATTTTTCTGGCAGTGGAAGACAGTCAACTTTTACACATAGTTGAGTTAAAAATACCTAAGGCTATGTGGGAGAAATAAAGGACTGTATATGAGCGTACTAATCCGTCCAACATAATGCAATTAAAAAATAAATTGCTGGACTTTAGTATGGAGAGAGGAGATACTATGGAAACCCATATTAATAGACTGAAAGAGCTTAAGTTACAGTCAGCCGCAGTCGGCACAACACTGGATGATGATGATTTGATTCTCGCACTGTTTAGGTCATTGCCATCACAATATGCTATGATGATCACGGCTTTGAAAAGTCAACCTACTTTAGACTTTGATGCAGTATGTCAGCATTTCATTCAAGAAAAAGTTGAAATTAAAAGAAAAGAGGAAAAAGAGTCAGATACAGCTCTTTATGCCAAAGGCAAACAGTCAGTAAAACGTATTGAGTCAGTAACTGCTTGCGCTATATGTGGGAAAACCAATCATCAGACTGTTGACTGTAGATTTAAAAAGAAAGAAGATGAAAACTTCAGGAAAAAGATTGTTTGTTACAGTTGTGGAAAACCAAGTCATAAGTCTTCAGTTTGTCGTAATAAAGACAAGAACAGACAAAACAAACCATCACTTGCCATGACCATTCAGGATGAGACTAAACTTTTTCTCACACAGTCAAATGCTCAGAAAAGTAAATGGATTATAGATTCTGGAGCATCTCATCATATGTGTAATGACAAGTCTATCTTTTCTTCTCTCATAGCATTACAAAATCCTCGACGAATTGTACTGGCAGATGATAAGATTCTAGAGACCAGTTTAATAAGCGAGGTTAAGTTATAGTTATACTGTGATACTGGTAGTTATGAAGGGCATTTAAAAGATGTTTTATACTTACAAGGTTTAAAGCATAACCTTTTCAGTGTTATGCATGCTGTGAAGAGTGGACTAAAAGTCGACTTTGAGAAAAAGAAAAGTGAACGGTGTGAAATCAAAAGTGTGGGGAAGCTAATCGCTCATGGATATCCGGAAGGGAATATTTTTGTTCTACGCTTAGATGATGAAGATGCACAGATGAATTTCAGCAAAGAAGCACAAACTTTGGAGCTGTGGCATCAACGATTTGGTCATGTGGGAGAGCAGATTCTAAAACAACCTATTGAAAAGAAGATGGTTAGAGGACTTGAGGACGTCAACGTTAAAGACAACCTTAAGACGCCTAGTACTCCAGGCAGAGAGTGTGAAGTGGAGCCTTTGTCATCCACGCTAATTTCTATTCCAGTTCGGACTTCCGTCATCTCGGTGGAAAATTAACCTTTCAACCTTTACCAGTGGAGAAGTTACCTGCACAACAACCTTTGCAAATTAAAACCTCTCCGAATCCTATTGAACAATCGAGATTGAAGGTAACCCCTCAAAGAGTATCTAATTGGATACGTGCTAAACCAAAAAGGCTTATTGAAGAAACGGAAGATGTGGGTTTAGCTTATTACTTTATGGTGACAGAAGGGGAACCGCAAACTTTTCATGAAGCTTTGGAGGGTTCTAACTCTCATAAATGGAAAGAGGCAATAGAATTAGAATATGACTCATTTAACAAAAACAAAACCTGGACCTTTGTAGAACGCCCAATAGAGAAAAACATTGTGGGGTGTAAATGGGTCTTTTAAGATTAAGAGGAAATCAGATGGGTAAGTGGAAAGATATAAAGCGAGGTTAGTTGCTAAAGGGTATTCCCAAGAAGAGGGGGTCTATTACACTAAGACTTTCTCACCAGTACTGAAGTTTAATAGTCTCAGAAGTTTAATAGCCTTAGGGGTAGTAGAGGGAATGCAGATGCATCAACTATATATTAAAACTATATTTCTTAATGGGGATTTAGAGGAAAAAGTCTACATGGAACAACCAGAGGGCATGATAGAACTAGGAAAAGAACACATGGTGTGTAAACTACACAAATCTATATATGGTCTAAAACAAAGTTCTAGGTGTTGGAACGTTAAACTTGACACCGAAATGAGAAAAGAGGGCTTTGAGAGATGTCACATAGATAAAGTAGTTTCCACTATTGGGAAAGACAAAAACTTAGTGATTTTCTGAGTTTATGTCGATGATATGAGTGTGTTTGGTTATCTGTCAGCCGAGATTGAAACGGTCAAACGATTCTTGAACAACAAATTTGAGACGACTGACCTTGGAGAGTTAAGTTACCTTCTTGGCATAGAAATCAAAACCGATGTTTATACAGTCTACATGAATCAACAGAAATATGCAACAGAAGTATTAAAATGCTTTAGTATCGAATACTGAGGGAGAGGGTGAGAGAAGGGGAGGGAGAGGGTAAGGGAAAGGGAGAGAGAGGGAAAAAGAGGAGTGGGATAGAGAGAGGTAAGGAGAAAGAGAGCACACTTCTTTTCTCTCTCCCTCTTCTTCTTCATTATATCTCTCCATACCGTCTCCTTTCAACTTTTTTAAAGTTTTAAGGGCGTGAAATCAATAATAGCCCGATTGAAAGAGAGAATTGTGCTCATGTAGAAATTAATGGTTTTTTTTAGTATTTCTAGGTCTAAAATGAAATGCAGAAAAGAAGTCGAGGCGGTCTGCCTCTAACTTCTCACTCTAACTCCCACACTTGTTGCAGTCACTGAGAAGTTGGAGAGGAAGCTACAGCCATGGCTACCTATGCTATCCATAGATTTACGGGAAATAGATTAGTTGATTTACGGATAGTTAGTTTATTTACTGAAAGGGGAGTTGTCAGACCCAAGATTTTATCTTGGTACCTGCCGTCCGTTAGCGACGCCGGTAGCCGATAGACTTATCCATTAAGTCTAAGACTAGAGTTACATGCTATAGGGTTTGTTAGTTATTTAAATGTTACCACGTAGGATAATTCATTTAACAACAACTGTTTACGGGATACATAGAGTCAGTTATGTAAAAGTACGGACTGCGGTAGGGATAAGAAACAAGTACCGCGCATTTGTTTATTTAAACGCAACAAATACCGTGCATGTATTTATGACGGCTACGATTGAAATCTGCATTCAATCGGACGGTCAGGAAAAAATGTCGAGATCGCGGAAGAGAATCTCAGCGGTTTGTGGTTATCGCCACATCTGATGACAAGTGGCACAATGACATTCGATTGCGGCATCTCCGGAGATTACGAGAACGAATTCGGATATGACATGTGTCGATATTTAGGCCATGTCGTACAATATCCGTACAGAAAGTATACCAGAAGTTGTACTTTTGTGTATGGTAGTGTAATATGATTGGTGTCGTACATCAGTCGATAGTTTTAGAGAGAGATAGGACTAAGAAAAATTTGGTAGATAGGACCCTCTCTCCCAGAGAGCTTCTGTACAAAAGGTCAGTTTTGACCCTCCATAACTTACTGCTCAGGGGAGCAAATTCAGAGATTCTTTTTGCTATCGACTCAAGGGAGTCTTCCCTTCACAGGGGTGAAGGTGGTCACATTTTTTGTCTGTTATGGTGGCAATTATTCTTAATGAAACACAAAGGGGTCAGGGTTATCCTAAAGGCTTTTTGCAAGCTACCCATTCTGAGGACCTATGGAGGTCTCAGAGTTGCAGCTCTTGGGTGCTCTTTTTGATCTCTCAAAGAAGATAAAGAGAAAGAAGAGGTTGCTATTCAATGGTTAAACGTCACTTGGGCCCTACAATATTTATTACATGTGATGCGTTCAGTGTAGGAATCGTAACATTTGGATGGTTGGCTCTATTGTTGTTTTAGTTGGTGTCAATAAGCGTGACAAAAGAGCGCGACAAAAGTATTACGGGTTGCTTACATTTTTTCACAATTCAAATGTAGTCAAGGGATTGCTCGTCAAGTTCTTACAAAATTCTATTGAATTGGTACTTTTACATGACACGCAAGTCGCATAGGTCTACTCGACACCTATAGATATAAAAAAATAAACGAATGCTATGCATTAAATTAATCATCAAGTGAATGATTCTCTCCAATTTTTCCCAACAACTATTTTTGCACTGAGTGCTTATTTTGTCAAGGAATTAATCTATCTTTTTTCTTGTTCATTAATTAAGCTTTGATTTCTCATATAGAGAATTTTTTTCCTTAGCTTGTTGTCTTGTAATTGGACGATCTTATGGCCACTTTTTCTGAATCTCAGCATCATTTGCCTCGGTTTTTTGAACCTTTGCCATTGAAATATATCCAGTAGCTATCGGTGTGAGTTTCTCTTTCCCTTTCTCCTTCTTTGTTTCTAACACGATACTTCTTCAACATCGTCTACCACCTCTCCCTCGGCAGATCCTTCTCTGAATCAGGATCCTCTAAACACTGGTGGAACTCCATATTTTGTAGTTTGCCGAGGCACACGAACGCTCACAATGCCCGATAGCCATTTTTCAAACAATGCACCCCTCATCATAGTTTCCCAGTATGTGAACCCCGTTCCATTGAAAATTGGCACCTTATAGGGTGGGCCTATAACTTGTAATTCTGTGACCTCCATTGATCCACAAAATGTCCAGCTTATATGAAACCTCTAGATAATATTTGCACTTGACTTTGGAAATGAATAATTGCCACCCCGACACGCTAAAACTCTGACCGACTACACCTTTGTGTAGCTTGGACTCCTGTGAGTACACAACAAATAGAATCACTAAAATTGCTCACCTGAGCATTAAGTTAGGGCCGGCCAAAGATGGCCTGTAAATATAGAAGCATTTTGGGAGAGATGCGGCTACCTTGGTTTTTTTCTAAGTCCTAAGCTCCCTCTCTAAACTTACTACTATTGTACCCTAACCAATCAAATGACATAAGATACAAGAAGGTATAGGTTCTGCTGTACTTGTTGTACGACCATAGTATGAATGGCCGCTCCGTTGACGCGTGTCAGATCCTGAGCCGTATTTGCTCCCTTTGTAATATCTACTGTCCAACAATATCACGCCACGTGTCGTCCACCGACATTAGCTTGCAAACCGCCAAATGTCCACTCCGAAATTTTTGCTTCTCCGCGAGCCGTCGATCGCGAACAACATTTGATTTCGTCCATTGAAAATTAAATATCGTTCGTATGATTCAATATTTCGTGCGGTACACGTTCATTTTATTTCGTATGTCTCGTCGCGTCATTATTTAAATAATTATCATATAAGTAACGCTTCATCAACACCTATTGGATAAAGCGAACGGCTACGCCGTACGGCAAATATTTAGGAGGTCGCAGTATCAATTCCTACTGCTGGCAATGCTATCTTTTGTAGGGGCTTACTGTTCTGCCTGTCTTCTTATCTACTTGAGACAGCCATGGCTGCCTGCCAATTCTCAGTGACTACGATAAGTATGAGAACTATAGAATAATCATAGACAAAAAAAGAAGATTGAAATATAAAATTCATTTTTTTTCAACACTCTCCATGTGGTATATACTCCAAGCTGACAATTTTGTTTTCAACCTTTTCCCTCACAAAACTTAGTCTTATGTCTATATGTTTTGCCTTAAAGTGGTGTTTTGGGTTGGCTACAATTGCAATTGCAACTTGATTACCGCAAAACACTTTCTGCACACCAACCTTGATGAACCCAAGTTCTTGTAGCATAGACTTCACCCACATCAATTCTTTGACAGCAGAACAAGAGGCCATGTTCTCAACCTCTATAGTGGACGGAGCAACCACCTTTTGTTGCTTATTGCTCCAACAACAAACACCATTCCCAACATACAAAGCATATCCACAAGTACACCTCCTCATAGGTGCATCCCCATAACTAGCATCACTCCAAGTAGTGATGTCAATGTTTTCCCCTCCCAGATGCAACCAAAGATCTCTATACCCTATCAGATATCTCATTACCCTTTTGGCTGCCTCCCAATCTTTCTTTCTAGGATCATTGAAACTCTTGCTGAGGACTCCAACTGCTGCAACTATGTCTAGTTTGGTACAGTTAATGGAATATATCATACTTCCTACGACCTCTTTGTACGGTATTGACTTCATAAACTATCTCTTTTCTGCGCTCATAACTTCATCAAGAATAATCACACCTGCTTCGACACTTACCTCACTTAATTTCTTCAAGTCCATTGGAGTGGTACAATTGTTTGCTTTATCCATCTAAAATTTTTCCAACATATTTTCTATGGCCTCTTTCTAAGTTTATTCGATTATTTTTTTCTCTCTATCTCTTTCGATCTGAATTCTTAGAATATATCTTGCCTTCCCTAAGTCCTTCATGTCAAATTTGCTTCATAAATCTTTCTTTAACTTATTAATATTTTCCTTGGACTTACTTAGTACCGAAGATCATCTACATAGATGGCAATAAAGATAATCCCATCCTCATCCTCAAACATGTAAACAGAGTGGTCAAAACTAATTGTGACATATCCCTGATTAGTTAAAAACTCATCTAGTTTCTTAATCCATTGGCTGGGAGTCTGCTTCAGTCCATACAAAGATTAATAAGTTTGCAGAATTTACTTTCCTCTCCTTCCTCCACAAAGCCTTCTGGCTGTCTCATAAAAATTAATTCCTCTAACTCACCATAGAGGAAGGTCATATTAATGTCCATCTAATGAATCTACATGTCTTCCGCTGCTGCTAAACTGAGGAGAATCCTTTCTGAATGGAAACGTACAACTGGTGCAAATGTTTCTTCATAATCAATCCCCTCTTTTCGGGTAAAACCCTTTGCTATCAATCTAGATTTGTATCTCTCAATGGCATTATCAGGGTTCAGTTTTAGCTTAAAACACCCATATACACTCTATCCGTTTTCTCTTTGGAGGGTAGTCAACTAAATCCCATATATTCACTTCCATAACGGAAACCATCTTATCATTAATGGCCCTTACCCATTTGTCCTTTTCTAGACAATTCACTGCCTGTGAGTAAGCCCGAGGCTCATCAGGTGTGACAACTTTGTTACCTTGTGAGCTGTCTGTCTTTCTTGCAGCCTTTTGCAGCTCCTTCATCCTTCTTGAAATTAACAAGCTGGAATGGTGGGTAATCTCGAGTTCCTCCAAACTGTTTGATCTGCTCCCTTATCCATGGGAGCTGGCTCATCTTCCTCTATGTCTTTAACTTGTATTGGAGATTGCAAATTCACTCGAGTCCCCTCGTTGGTATGAATTTCTCGTGGATTTGCAACAATCTGATCACTGATATTCATTTTCGGAAAATCTGATTCTTCCTCATTCTCTGACTCAAATCTAATTCCGATTGTTCTAGAGTATTTAAAAGGATCTATTGACTTCCCTTCATCCATGACAACTAGTTGCTTAACCATTATGATACCCTTCGTTCCAAGATCATATACTTGATATCCCTTGACATCTTCATCATATCCCACTAGGTATCCCGATTTTCCCTTAACATCTAGTTTCCAACTCTTTCGGTCAGAATTCATACTGCCCATTTGACTTCCAAAGACTTTAAGATGAGACTTATCTGGTTTTCTTCCATCCTATCTCTCATACGGTGTTTCTCCTTTTAGAGTTGTAGTAAGAACTCTATTTTTGATGTAGTTATCACAATTCATAGTTTCGGCCCAGAAGTGTTTTCCTATCTTTTTATCTGTTAGCATGCTTCGAGCGCTATCACATAGAGTTCTATTAAGTCTTTCGGCTACACCGTTTTGTTCTAGATTATCGAGAACAATCTTTTGGTGTTAGACTCCCTCATCTCTCAAGAAGTCCTCAAACTGGTTAGAAGTATACTCTCCCCTATTATCACTTCTAATTCTCTTAATATGGGTTCCATGCAACTTTTCTCTCAACGCTTTATATTTTTTAAAATAAAGTGGTGCTTCAGACTTATTTTTGAGAAAGTAAACTCTAGAATATCTAGACGAGTCATCAGTTATGGTTACCATATATCTTTTACCCCTAACCGAAGGTACTTTGGCAAGTACCCTGATATCAGTGTATACAAGATCTAGCACCCTTTCCCCTTTATATGTAGCAAATTTTGGAAAGGGCAATTTGTGAGCCTTACTTTGTACACAACCACTACAATCATCCATCACTTCACTATCCCCAAAGTGAATCCCTTCCACTATACCCAGTTTTTTCATTTCCCTCAGTTTGTCCAAATACACATGTCCCAACTGAAACTTTGAGACCTCCATTGGTCCTCAAAGTAGGCAGCTCTTAAGAAGCTTATCAAGTTAGTGCCGACTCCAAGTTGATACAAACCCAAATGATTGACCCCTTGACAATCAAAACCCTAAAATAACTTCACATTTAAGAAATAAGACTTTCTGACTGCTCAGTTCCACCACAGAATGCAAAGTTAGAATATCAATTTTGGAGACATTCACCCAATTTGACTTTCCCTTAGAAATGCAGCGACTTTGGCAGGCAAAAACTCTGACCAACTACACCTCTTTGTAGCGTGGACTCCCGTGAGTACGGATCAAAAAGAATCACTGATTTTGGTCAACCGAGTGAGTTGTAATTAAATGGCAAAGTTTGCCTATTTATACAGATGCTCTTTCGGAGAGAGGTGACTACCTTCCAAAATTATTCAAAGTCCTAAAACACCTCTCTAAGCTCCCTAGTAGTAAGGTACGGACCAATGGAAAGACTGTACCATACAAGAAAGTAGAGGTACCGTCGTACTTTCTGTACGTTCCATGTACGACATCGGCATAATGTGACATTTGTCACATCCAAAATTATCATCTCGCGTTCCTAAAATCGTGTAATCCTCCCGGATCGTGCCACGTGTCATCTAGAGTGGGGGTGCCCGAAAACGTCAAGTGGTCCACTCCAGAATCTCGGCTCGCACCACGGCAGTTCAATGAAGACCATCATTTAATATTGGCCGTTTAAATAAAGTGTTGTTTTGTTAATTCCGTGCGGTACAGAATTTATGTGGTCTACTCCGTTTCCGTGTACAGGCCGTCTCGTAAGCAGTTAAATGAAACATATAACATCGTTCATATTTATATAATTGTCGTACATTATATACTTCAGCTCTTATCCTACACTATTGGATAAAGCTACTAGCTACCGAATGCTTGACGGACGGTAGGTACCACGATCAAATCATGTTTCCGTCAACATCTTTTAAGTACACCTACCAAAAACTACAATGTGTCTCTCTCTATGGGCAGCATGGGCAGCCATGGCTCTAGCTTCCTCTCCAATCTTCAGTGACTGCGACAAGTGTGGGGGTTTGGAGAGTGGAGCAAGAGGTAGGTGTAACTCTATGGGCTCCATTGCCACACAGAATTCGCAGATCAAAAGAAGCTAATCTAGATAGTGCCGACTCCAAGTTTATATAAACCCAAATGATTGACCCCTTGACAATCAAAACCCCATTACAGGTTCACCCCTATGAAATAAGACTTTCTGTGTGCTTAGTTCCACCACAGAATGCAAAGTTAGAATATGAGATTTGGACATATTCACCCACTTTGAATTTCCCTTAGAAATGCAGCCACCCTGGCAGGCAAACACTCTGACCGACTACACCCATATGTAGCCTGGACTCTCCTGAGTCTGCAACAAAAAGAATCACTGAATTTGGTCAACTGAAATTATAGTTATGGCTGGCCAAAGTTTGCCATTTATAAAAGGTGCTCTCTGAGAGAGGCAGCTACCTACCAGAAATATTCTAAGTCCTAAACCCCTCTCTAAACCCTCTATTTCTAAGGTACGGACCAATCATATTATTGTATAGTACATAAAGGTAGAAGTACCGCTGTACCTTTTGTACGGCCATCGTACGACATGGCTAAAAAGTCAACACATGTCCTATCCGAATTCGCTCTTATAATCCCCAGAATTCCTGCTTCCAAATCTTATCTCTCCACGTGGCGCCAGGTCATGCCATGTCAAAAAAACGGTACCGTACAGGAAAGTACAGGTGCCGGTGTACTTTATGTACGAAGAGTGTACGATATTGCCATAATGTGACATTTATCACATCCGGATTTGTTGTGTTCCGTTCCCGAGATTCCGCAGCCTGTAAGATGTCGCCACGTGTCATCCGGAGTAGTGACGTCCGCAAACCGCAAAATTATCCTTTCGCGTAGCCGGCGCTAATCACCGCCGTCCAATTTATTTCGGCATTTCATACGGACCGTCGAAACAAATATTCGTACTATTTGTTTTGTCCGGTACTAAAAGTACAACTTTTTCTATGCCCTATATACCGTAACCCAGTTAAATGGAATATCCTGCCTATATCTATTTAGATATTTATCAAACCCTTTAAGTCCTAGCACTAGTCCTAGACTAAATAGACAAAGCTAACTGCTACGTGTTTGACGGACTGTAGGTACCAAGATCAATTCCTGGGTCCGTCAAATACCTTTTTAGTAAATATACCTATAGTCTATTCTTGTCTCTCTGAAGAGCTTAGACAGCCATGGCTCTAGCTCCCTCTCCAGCCTTCAGTGACTACAACAAGTGTGGGGGCTTGGAGAAGGAGGATAGAGGTAGACTGCCTTTACTACTTTTCTATCCTAAAACAGACCTAGAAAATACATAAATATCAACAGTAGGCTGCCTTTGCTTACTTCCTCCTAATAAGTTTCCTTTATTTAGACCTAGAAAATACATATATTTCAACACTCACCTTATTTTCTAGTCTACTTTCCTTTCAACTCTTACTAAATACATTTTCCTTTTTTTTTCTTCTTTTTTTTCTTCTCATAAATCTTTAAGGAAATAACCTCATATTCAAAAAAGTCTGTTAGATGAGCTGAAATAAATATTGCATCTTGTTGATCACACATTTTTAGTAGCATCCCACTTTTCATAAATCCGAACAAAGATTTTATCCACCTCATCTCTTTTCCATCCACACAAAATCCAATTTTCCTCTTGCAATTCAAACAGCCAGCCCCATCTCCAATCTGCTACACACACCCAGATGCTAACCCTTTTACAAGCACACCTTTATAGATGGCATCACTCCCATTAGTGATGTCAAAACCATTACCCCCCAAATTTATCCTTAAATCAAGAGTTCCCACTAAGTTCCTCATAAAATCTACATCTTCCGAACTCATATTTTTATCCATGATAATTACCCAATTTTCTGAACTTTCCTCACTCTCTCCCATGGAATTCTTTCCACTATCACTTTCTATTTTTATTCCCAAAAATATTTCTCCTCCCCTAAACTTTTAATCAAATATTCCTCTTCTCCCCTATCCTTTAGATTTTCTTCTCCCCTTTCCTCAGAATCTCTTGAAGTCTCCCTTTTCGACCAGTTTTTTGTTTCCAAAATATCTATGAAACTATCCGCAATATTTTGAACCCCCTCAAGTTTCTCCTCTCTCTTTAATTCCCTTATACCTCCAAAAGAACACTGTTGCTTTCGTTAAATTTCAGTGTGCTTTTCTCTCTTCCCTATATTACCGATGGGGAGAAGCTCCAAAATATCTTCATCCTCTTTCTCCTCTTCCCCTTTTCTTATAGTCGGCTTTAACTTCCGGTTTTGATATAGTGCCTATTGGACAAAAGGGATGCGGCCTCCCCATTATCAGGTTTACCTTTGTCTTTCTTCCTCTCATCACGCTTCCGCTCGTCACCACCAGCTATTAGTGAATTCACCTTGTCACTTCCTCAACGAAGCTCCAAAGTGCTTTCCCTCACAAGAATTATCCCCATGGTAATGCTCCAAGTCCATGAAGAGCCATCTATTTCCTGCATTTGGTTAATGATGTTTTCATACTTATCTAGGAGTTTCATGATTAGAGTGTTAATCTTTCTCTCCTCAGATTCTACATATCGCGCACTAGCAAGCTCAACATATAACGCAGCAATATCATTGCAAAACTCTATCATGCTGCCGCTTTTATAAACATAGGCCTCTATTTCCAATTTTACTAACTGCTGCCTCTATATAGTTTCACTCTTATAAATCTGAATTAGTTTTTCCTAGATTTGCGAAGACTTGTTTTGTTTTAAAAGAGTGATAGCTATGGACTTGGACACATATCTAAGTATGAGATGTTTTGCTATAGTGTTTTTATATTCCCTGATTTTCCTGTCATTCTCTTCAGTTTTTTGTTCAGTTATTATCCCCACAAGTGGAACCGTAGCTGGGAGCCTAGTTCCCCTCACCATCGGTGTTCTTTTTCCTTTGTTCCGTTTTTCCCCTTCCATGGCAATGATTTTCCCTTTACCTTCTGTGTGATCTGAAATCCAGTTGGTTTTTCTTGGAAGCCCCAAATGAATCTCTGTAGTGAGTTCCACCAAAGCCTGGTGGTGGACACTTCATTTGTCCCGAAACAATTCCTCATAAGTGCTTTTCGAAAAGCAATCCCTCCATCGTAAACTCCCAATAAGTGAAGTTTGTTCCATCAAACATAGGCACCCGTGATAGTGGGCCTATATCCTGAAACTCCGAGACCTCCATTGGTCCTCAGAGTACGCGGCTCTCAAGAAGCTTATCTAGTTAGTGCCGACTCCAAGTTGATACAAACCCGAATGATTGACCCCTTGACATTTAGAACCCAAATACAACTTCACCCCTGTGAAATAAGACTTTCTGTGTGCTGAGTTTCACCACAAAATGCAAAGTTAGAATATGAGTTTGGACACATTCTCCCAATTTGACTTTCCCTTAGAAATGCAGCCACCTTGTTAGGCAAAAACTCTGACCGACTACACCCCTATGTAGCTTGGACACCTTTCAGTCCTCAGCAAAAAGAATCATTGAATTTGGTCAACCGAGTGAGTTGTAATTAAATGGCAAAGTTTGCCTATTTATACAGATGCTCTCTGGGAGAGAGACGACTACCTACAAAAATTATTATAAGTCCTTAAACCCCTCTTTAAGCTCCCTAGTAGTGAGGTATTGACGAACAGTAAGACTATACCGTATAAGAAAGTACAGGTAGCGTCGTACTTTGAGTACGGTACATGTACGACATCAGCATAATTTGACATTTGTCACATTCGGAATTATCATCTCGCGTTCCGGAAATCTCGCAACCCTCCCGGATCGTGCCAAGTGTCATCCGGAATGGCGGTGCCCGAAAACGCCAAATTGTCAACTCCGGAATCCCGCCTCCCACCACGGCCGTTCGATGAAGACCGTCATTTAATATTGGCTGTTTAAATAAAGTGTCGTTTCGTTTATTCCGTGCGGTACGGAATTCGTGCGGTCTTATCAGTTTCTGTGTACAGGCCGCTCCGTAAGCAGTTAAATGAAACATATAGCATTGTTCACATTTATATAATTGTCGTACCCTATATACTTTAGTACCTTTCCTAGACTATTAGATAAAGCTATCGGCTACCTGATGCTTGACGGACGGTAAGTACCCGGATCAAATCCTGTGTCCGTCAAGATCTTTTAAGTACACCTACCAGAAACTACAGCGTGTCTCTCTCTCTCGGCAAGCTTAGGCAGCCATGGCTCTAGCTCCCTCTCCAGCCTTCAGTGACTACAACAAGTGTGGGGGCTTGGAGAAGGAGGTTAGAGGTAGACTGCGTTTACTACTTTTCTATCCTAAAACAGACCTAGAAAATACATAAATATCAACAGTAGGCTGCCTTTGCTTACTTCCTCCTATTAAGTTTCCTTTATTTAGACCTAGAAAATACATATATTTCAACACTCCCCTTATTTTCTAGTCTACTTTCCTTTCAACTCTTACTAAATACATTTTCCTTGTTTTTTTCTTCTTTTTTTTCTTCTCATAAATCTTTAAGGAAATAACCTCATATTCAAAAAAGTCTGTTAGATGAGCTGAAATAAATATTGCATCTTGTTGATCACACATTTTATTTAGCATCCCACTTTTCATAAATCCGAACAAAGATTTTATCCACCTCATCTCTTTTCCATCCACACAAAATCCAATTTTCCTCTTGCAATTCAAACAGCCAGCCCTATCTCCTTAATGCAACACACACCCAGATGCTAAACCTTTTACAAACACACACCCAGATGCTAAACCTTTTACAAACACACCTTCATAAATGGCATCACTCCCATTAGTGATGTCAAAACCATTACCCCCCAAATTTATCCTTAAATCAAGAGTTCCCACTAAGTTCCTCATAAAATCTACATCTTCCAAACTCATATTTTTATCCATGATAATTACCCAATTTTCTGAACTTTCCTCACTCTCTCCCATGAAATTCTTTACATTCACTTTCTAGTTTTATTCCCAAAAAATATTTCTCCTCCCCTAAACTTTTAATCAAATATTCCTCTTCTCTCATATCTTTTAGATTTACTTCTCCCCTTTCCTGGGAATCCGTTGAAGTCTCCCTTTTCGACCAGTTTTTTGTTTCCAAAATATCTATGAAACTATCCGCAATATTTTGAACTCTCTCAAGTTTCTCCTCTCTCTTTAATTCCTTTATACCTCCAAAACACATTGTTGCTTTCGTGGAATTTATGTGTGCTTTTCTCTCTTCCCCATATTACCGATGCGGAAAAGCTCCAATATATCTTCATCCTCTTTCTCCTCATCCCCTTGTTCCTCGTCATCAACATTCTAACTTCTAATTTCTTCTTAAGAATGACACTCTTCCATATAGTGACCAGGTTCCCTACAAAAGAAGCAAACCCGATTTTTCAAAGCTCCCTTTTCTTTTCCTCTCCCTCTCTTTACACCAAAGTTCAGATAAAAATTACCTCTGTCTTTTTTCCTCTCATCTCCCCTGCGCTCGTCACCACCAGTTGTTTGTGCATTCACCCTGTCACTTCCCCTACGAAGCTCCAAAGTGCTTTCCCTCACAAGAATTATCTCCATCGTAATGCTCCAAGTCCATGAGGAGCCATCCATTTTTCTTATACGGTTAATGATGATTTTGTACTCATCTGGGAGTTTCATGATAAGTGTGTTAATCTTTCTCTCCTTTGATTCTACATATCCCGCGTTGAAAAAGGTATTTTATAGTCTTGTCTTTTTTTAGTCTTCTAGCAACCCTCATACTTGTCGTAGTCACTGAGGACTTGCAGGAAGCCATGATTGTCTCATGCAGGTAAGGAGATAGAGCAGAAACTTTAGTTTGCTGCAAAAGTTTGGTGGTCCCTAGTAGGACTTGATTCCATGACCTCCGGATAATAGCCGTAAAACGCAACCGTTAGCCTTATCCGGTAGGTTTTAACGAAACGATATACGTATTGGGTTTGGTACAAATTTATATTGTAACACGTCAGCATACTTTATTTAACATATTACGGGACGAAGTGAACATGAAACGTGCGGGACCGCTCGAAATAAAGTACCGCACGAAACGACATCAAATTTCGACGGACGAAATTGAAAGTCGTTCGCGATCGATGGCTTGCGGAGGAGCCGGAATTCGGGAGTGGTTTTTGGCCGTGTGCTGAGCATATGTCGGCGGGTGACACGTGGTGAGGGATGATTGGACAGCGGGTATTACAGTGGGAGCAACTTTGGATCAGGAACTGACATGCGTCAGCGGAGCGACCATGCTGTACTATGGTCGTACAAAAAGTACAACAGTACCTATACCTTCTTATACCTTATAGTCTTTTTGATTGGATACGTACACTAGTAGTAGGCTTAGAGGGAAGTTTAGGAATTAGAATATTACTTGGGTTTCAACCTCTCTCCTAGAGAGCACTTGTATTTATAGGCCAACTTTGGTCAGCCATAACTTAATGCTCGGGTGAGCAATTTTAGTGATTCTTTTTGCTGCGGACTCAAAGGAGTCTACGCTACACAAGGATGTAGTCGGTCAGAATTTTTGCTTCCCAGGGTGGGACTTATTCTATGCCAAAATTAAAAGTGCAAATATTATCCTAGAGGCTTCACATAAGCTAGACATTCTGTGTACCAATGGAGGTCACAGAATTACTGGTTATGGGCCCACCCTGTAGTGTGCCCATTTTTAATGGAACAATGTTTATTTATTGGGAAACCATGATGAGGGGTGCATTGTTTGAAAAACGGCTATGGGGCATTGTGAGTGGCATTGTGCGTTGGCCATCCACAAAATTGGGTGTTTCACCAGGGTTTGGAGGATCTCAGTTCACAAGAGGATTTGCAAGGGCAGAGGTGGTAGGGGATGTTGGAGAAAGCATCGTGTTGGACATAAGGAAGGAGAAGGGGAAGGAGAAACTCACACTGATGCCTTCAGGATCGATTCCGCTAGCAGATGTTTAGAAAACCGAGGCTAATAATAGTGAAATATGGGATTTTAACAATACCGTGGCTGAAATTCTATGGGCTCTATTGCCACACAAAATTCGTAGATCAAAAAAGCTAATCTAGATAGTGGCGACTCCAACTTGATATAAACCCAAATGATTGACCCCTTGACAATCAGAACCCCATTACAGTTTCACTCTTGTGAAATAAGTCTTTTTGTGTGCTCAGTTCCACCACAGAATGCAAAGTTAGAATATGAGATTTGGACACATTCACCCACTTTGACTTTCCCTTAGAAATGCAGCCACCCACGCAGGCAAAGATTCTAACCGACTACACCCTTGTATAGCCTGGACTCCCCTAAGTACGCAGCAAAAATAATCACTGAAAATGGTCAACTAAATTGATAGTTATGGCTGGCCAAAGTTTGCCATTTATACAAGGTGCTCTCTCGGAGAGGCAGCTACCTACTAGAAATATTCTAAGTCCTAAAACCCCTCTCTAAGCCCCCTAGTACTAAGGTACGAACTAATTAGAAGACTGTAAAGTACATAAAGGTACAGGTACTGGTGTACCTTTTGTACGGCTATCGTACGACATGGCCAAAATGTCGACAAATGCCATATCCAGATTTGTTCCTATTATCCCCGAATATGCCGCAAGCCAATGTAATGTTGCCACGTGTCAATTGACGTGGCGGTGAGCGCAAACTGCCAAAAACATACTCTGCGATCTCGGCGTTTATCGCGGCTGTCAGATCTAGACCGGCATTCAATTGTAGCCGTCGAAAATTGGTGCCCGGTATTTGTTTCGCTATTGAAACAAATGCGCGGTATCCGTTCTGTCCCCTTAACGTACTCCGTACTAAACGAAACTATATCTATGCACTAAGTATCTATTTTTTCGTTGAACGAATTAGTCTACGTGTATCTATTTATATAATTATCAAACCCTATATGTTGTATCACTATTCCTAGACTTAATGGTTAAGGTTAACGTCTACGGATTACTTGATGAACGTCAAAAACTAGGATCAATTCCTGGGTCCGTCAACATTTTTTTTAGTAAATCTATATTTTTCTACACCTGTCTCTCCGGAGAGCTTAGGCAGCCATGGCTTTATCTCCCTTTCCAGCTTTAAGTGACTATAACAAGTGTGGGGGCTTGGATAACGGAGTTAGAGGCAGACTGCCTCTACTCTTTTTCTATCTAATAAAGACTTAGAAAATACCCAAATATCAAAAGTGGTGACTCATTTTATTCTCGAGCGTCTTACTCAAGCAGTGGCTACGCCTTATCTTCATGTTGATAGGGCGGACGAGTTATGGGAGGCTCTTGTCAACATTTACAAGAGTGGTATGATTCAGCAGCAGAAGCTAGGAGACCAAAAGGTACATGCATATGTGTACAAAGGGGGAAAGATGTTAAATTTTTGAAATGACTTGGTCCGGTTATTTATGGAGTTGGAGAGTGCAGGGAAAAGGGAGATCGAGAAAGAGAAGGTGAATATTTTGTTGATGAAACTCCTTGATGAGTATGAAAACATTGTTAACAAGGTTTTAGGACTTGCCAGATCATCGATGGATCTGGAACTCTGTTGTGGGAATGATTTTGGTTTGGGAAAGCACAATTGGTGAAGAAGAGGAAAGAGTGTTCTGGCATTGGCTGCTAGGACTAATTGGGGGGATAAGGATTGTGAGAAACCTTATGGAAACTTTGGTGCAGGAGGAAGAGGAAATCAATTGGATAGATCTGGATCGAGGCCTCTGAAGGGGCTTTGTCACTATTGTAAGAAGGGGGGAGATTACACGGCGGAGTGCACTAAACTAACAGAGTTGAGATTGAAGGAGGAACAAGTCAGAAAACCAACCGCAAGGAAAAAGAAGGCATTTGTGGCAACACAAGTCATCGGAGAGGATTCCGATGACGACGATGGAGATTTTCTCCTCAACGAGGAGCTAGAGGTGAAAGGTGAGCCGTAGATTCCAAGGAGGCAAAAGTATGCTTTCGGTGGAGTTAGAGAAGCTCTTGAAGAAGGATGGATTATTGATTCACGAGCCTCTATGCATATGTGTAGAGAAAAACCATTGTTTAACAAGATAAAAAAGATCCCCACTGTAGTGATAGAGTATGGGGATGGGAGAATAGTGAGCACTAATTTAGTGGGATCAAAGGATCTGAGAGTCTTAGTTGATGGAAAGACATCTATAGTCATTTTCTCTAATGTTTATTTTATCCCAAAGTTGAACAAGAATCTTATCTCTACGTTGGTCTTAGATGATAACGGTTTTGAGAGTATTACTAAGAAAGGAGTCTTTGCAGCTAGCTATGAGAATGAAGTGTACTTCACAGCTGAAAAGGTTAGGCAAGGAATGTTTAGGCTGAATTTGAGTAATGGCAAGAAGGGAGTTTACTGTGCTGGTGTAAATGATTTGATGATGTGGCATAAAACATTGGGACATGTGCATCTAGATAGATTGAAAAAATGAAGAAAAAAGGTGTAGTTGAGGGAATACATTTTGGAGATAATGAGACTTTGGATGATTGTAGTGGGTGTGCTCAAAGAAAAGCCCACAGATTACCTTTTCCAGAAGTCGCAACATATAAGGGTGAAATGGTTTTAGATTTGGTTCACACTGACATATGGGGACCGGCCAAAGTGCCATCAGTTGGAGGGAAAAGATTTATGCTTACTATCACTGATGATTGGTCTAGATACTCTCGAGTATATTACTTGAAAAACAAATCTGAGGCTTCGGCTTATTTTAAGAAATATAAAGCTTGGAGTGAAAAGCTATATGAGACACCTATAAAGAGAGTGAGGAGTGATAATGGTGGGGGAATTCACTTCTAAGGAGTTTGAGGATTACTTGAAAGATAAAAGGGTTTAACACTAAAATACTGTCCCAAAGAACCCTGAACAAAACGGTGTTGCCGAGAGACTAAATCAGACATTAATTGATAGTGCGCGTAGTATGTTGACAAATAAAAAGATAAGAAAAAGTTTTTGGGCAGAAGCTATGAATTGTGCTAACTATCTCAAAAATAGAGTCCTTACCTCGGCGGTAAAAGGACAAACACCTTATGAAAGATAGACCGGGAGAAAACCTAATATTTCACACTTAAAGGTGTTTGGAAGTCAAGTATTTAGTCTAAACACAAAAAAATCTGATTGTAAGTTAGATGGAAGAGGAAAGCCAGGATACTTTTTTGGGTATGATGAAAATGTAAAGGGGTATAGAGTTTCATTGTCTCCACGGATAGGGGAGAAGGTGAAAATGTTCAGAGAAACCTGAGATTACCCTCCATCCCAGCGTTAGAGTCGGCACTATCTAGATTAGCTTCCTTTGGACCTGCGAATTCTGTGTGGCAATGGAGCCCATAGAATTTCAACTAAGTTGTCAAATTTGAACGAACCCCAGACTTACTCGGAAGCAGTTAATAGTCCAGAACGTAGTAGATGGGTGACACCTATTAATGATAAGATGGCTTCTATTATGGAAGCAAACAAATGGGAGTTGGTCAATTGTCCTCCGGATAGAAAGCCAATAGGATGCAAGTGGGTATTTAAGTTGAAGCTCAATTCGGATTATACTATTGAGCGATACAAGGCTTGATTGGTGGCAAAGGGGTTTACACAAAAGGAGGGAATCGATTATGAGGAGACCTTTGCTCCGGTTGTTAGATTTCCCTCCGTCCGGATTCTACTTAGTCTAGCGGCAACGGAAGACATGGAAGTGCTCCAGATGGACATCAAAACCGCTTTCTTACACGGAGAATAGGAATAAGAGATCTTCATGCTACAACCGAAAGGATTTGTGGAGAAAGGAGAAATAAGTAAGGTGTGCAGATTGATAAATTCCCTTTATGGACTAAAGCAAGCTCCACGCCAATAGAACAAAAAGCTAGACGAGTTTTTAACAAGTTTGGGATATATCCGAATTAGTTCGGATCATTCCATCTACTTATTTGAGGATCGGGAAGGTATAATTTTCATTGCCATCTATGTTGATGATTTGCTCGTTTTGAGTAAATCAATGGAGAAAATTAATACATTGAAAAGGATCTAAAGAGTAGATTTGAAATGAAATATTTGTGGGAGGCAAAGTATATTTTGGGAATTCAGATGGAGAGGGATAGAGAAAATAAAACAATTACACTAACTCAAAAGGAAGCAATTGGGAATATGCTGGAAAAATTTCAAATGGATAAAGCAAATAGTTGTACGACTCCAATGGACTTAAAGAAGGGAAATGAGGGGAGCTCACAAGAGGGAATCTTGATCTTGGATAATGAGTTAGGACCTAAGGAAAGTAAGTTCATGCAAATTATTCCGTACAGACAGGTTGTCAGTAGTTTGATCTATTTTATGAACTATACACGTCCTGATATAGCAGCAGCTGTGGGAGTATTAAATAGGAGTCTGAATGATTCTAGGAACAAAGATTGGGAAGCGGCCAAAACGGTCATGCGGTACTTGATAGGAACAACATATCTATGGTTACATTTGGGAGCGGATAATACTAAAATCACCACTTGGAGTGATGTCAGTTATAGCGATGCTGCGATGAGGAGGTGTACTTCTGGGTATGTGTTATATGTTGGGAATGGAGCTTGCTGTTGGAGTAGCAAGCAACAATAGGTGATTGCTCAGTCCACCATGGAGGCTGAGTATATGGCCTCTTGTTTGGCTGTGAAAGAATTAATGTGGGTGAAATCTTTGCTTTAAGATTTAGGATTTATGAAGAATGGAGTGCAAAAAATATTTTGTGACATTCAAGCTGGGATTACAATAGCACCAATTCCTAAGCATCACTTTAAAGCAAATCATATGGATATTCGTTTGAGATTTGTTAGAGAAAAGGTTGAGATTAAAATAATTTGCGTGGAATATAGAGAAGATGGAGAGATGGTAGCAAATATGATGACTAAACCGGTTCCTTCCCCCAAACTGATAATTTGTAGGGAGAAATGTGGGCTGAAGCAAAAGCTAGACTAGAAAATAAGGGGAGTGTTGAAAAAGGTATTTTATAGTCTTGTCTTTTTTTGGTCTTCCAGCAGCCCTCATACTTGTCGTAGTCACTGAGGATTTGTAGGCAACCATGACTGCCTCATGCAAGTAAAGAGACAGAGCACAAGCTTTAGTTTGCTGTAAAAGTTAGGCGGTCCCTAGTAGGAATTGATCTGGTAACCTCCGGATATTAGCCGTACAGCGCAGCCGTCTTGTCATAGTCAATAAGTACTTGTAGGCAGCCATGGCAGTCTTATGCAGGTAAGGAGACAAAGCCGAAGCTTTAGTTTGCTACAAAAGTTAGGCACTCCCTAGTAGGACTTGATCCGGTGACCATCACCACTTGGAGTGATGCCAGCTATGAGGATGCTCCTATGAGGAGATGCACATCTGGATATGTACTGTATGTGGGTGATGGGGCTTGCTGCTAGAGCAGCAAGCAGCAAAAGGTCATTGCTCAGTCCACCATGGAGGCTGAGAACATGGCTTCTTGCTATGCTGTAAAAGAATTAATGTGGGTCAAGTCTTTGCTTGGTGAGCTTGGTCATCTTAAGAGTGGTGTTCAAAAAGTGCTTTGTGATAATCAGGCTGCCATTGCCATTTCTGCCAATCCTAAACATCACTTTAAAGCCAAACATATGGATATTAGACTTAGCTTTGCTAGGGAGAAAGTAGAAATCAAGATAATTAGTTTGGAGTATAAACCAGATAGTGAAATGGTATTAGATATGATGACCAAACCTCTTCATTCCCCTAAACTAATTTTTTGCCGAGAGAAGTGTGGTCTTAAAATAAAGAGTGACTAGAAAATAAGGAGAGTGTAGAAATTAAAGGTTATTTTAGTATTTTCTAGGTTTTGTAAAATACAGAAAAAGAAGCAGAGGCAGTCTGCCTCTAATTCCTCTCTCTGCCTCCCACACTTGTCGCAATCATTGAAAGTTAGAGAGGTAGATAGAGTCATGGCCGCTTATGCTATCCCGACGGGGACAGATATTAGGTTTGTAGATTTTACCAAAATAGATTTGACGGGCCCAAGATTTGAACCGTGTACCTACTGTCCGTTGAAGTAGCTAGTAGCCGGTAGACTTAGCCAACTAGTCTAAACCAGAGATGTATGATATAGCGTATGATAGTTATTTAAATGTTTACACGTCACCTATCTCCATTCAACGGGATATTTAGACGTAGATACAGTTTGTAATGTACAACGTACGGCACATCCGAAACGGATACCGTACATTTTGTTTTTAAGGCGAAACAAATATTGCGCAAGTATTTATAACAGCCACGATTGTAATCCGGCTTGATCGAACGGCCACGAAGCATGCCGAGATCACGCAATAGGTTTTGGTGGTTTGCGGATGACGTCACATCAATCGCCACGTGGCACAATCACATTGGATTACGGCATCCCCAAGGATTCCATGAACGAATCCATAAATGACATATGTCGACTTTTGGCCATGTCGTACAATGGCCGTATGCAACTCTGAGACCTCCATAGGACCTCCGAGTAGGCAGCTCACACGAAGCCTCTAGGATAACCCTGACCCCTTTGTGTTTCAGCAAGAATAACTGCCACCCTGGCAGACAAAAACTCTTACCACCTTTACCCCTCTAAAGGGAAGACTCCCCTGAGTCGATAGCAAAAAGAATCTGAATCTCCCCGAGGAGTAAGCTATGGGGTCATGTTGATCTTTTGACAGCAGCTTTTGGGATATAGTCCACTATCAAATTTGACTAGTCCTATCTCTCTGTAAAACTCTATCTACTGAAGTACGGCACCAATCATAATAGTGTATCGTACATAAAGGTACACATGCTGTTGTACTTTATGTACGGCCATTGTACGACATGGCCAAAAGTCGACACATGTCAATTTTAGATTCGTTCCTAGAATCCCTGGAAATGTCGTAATCCAATGTGATTGTGCCACGTGGCTATTGATATGACGTTGACCGCAAACCGCCAAAAACTTATTGCGCAATCTCGGCATGCTTCGTGGTCGTCTGATCAAGCCGGATTACAATCGTGGCCGTCATAAATACTTGCGTAATATTTGTTTCGCCTTAAAAACAAAATGCGCGGTATCCGTTTCGGATGTGCCGTACGCTGTACATTACAAACTGTATCTATGTCTAAATATCTCGTTGAATGGAGATAGCCGACGTGTAAACATTTAAATAACTATCATACGTTATATCATACATCTCTGGTTTAGACTAGTTGGCTAAGGCTACCGGCTACTAGCTACTTTGACGGTCAGTAGGTACCAGGTTCAAATCTTGGGCCCGTCAAATATATTTTGGTAAAATCTACTAACCTAATATCTATCCCCGTTGGGATAGCATAGGCGGCCATGGCTCTATCTCCCTCTCCAACTTTCAATGACTACGACAAGTGTGGGAGCTGGAGAGAGGAGTTAGAGGCAGACTGCCTCTGCTTCTTTTCTGCATTTTTAAAAACCCAGAAAATACTAAAATAACCTTTAATTTCTACACTCCCCTTATTTTCTAGTCACTCTTCATTTTAAGACCACACTTCTCTTGGCAAAAAATTAGTTTAAGAGAAGGAACAGGTTTGGACATCATATCTGCTACCATTTAACTATCTGGTTTATACTCCAAATTGATTATCTTGTTTTCTACTTTTTCCCTAACAAAGCTAAGTCTAATATCCATGTTTTGGCTTTAAAGTGATGTTTAGGATTGGTAGAAATGGCAATGGCAGCCTGATTATCACAAAACACTTTTTGGACACCAATCTTAAGATGACCTAGCTCACCAAGCAAAGACTTGACCCACATTAATTCTTTTAGAGCATAGCAAGAAGCCATGTACTCAACCTCCATGGTGGACTGAGTAATGACCTTTTGCTGTTTGCTGCTCCACCAGCAAGCCCCATCACCCACATACAATGCATATCCAGATGTGCATCTCCTCTTAGGAGCATCCCCATAGCTGGCATCACTCGAAGTGGTGATGTCAGTATTGTTCCCACCCAAATGCAACCATAGATCCGTAGTTCCTATGAGATATCTAAAGACACTCTTAGCTGCCTCCCAATCTTTCTTAGTGGGAGCATTCAGACTCCTACTTAGTACTCCTACAGCTGCGGCTATGTTTGGACGGGTATAATTCATGAAATATATTAGGCTGCCCACTACTTGTCTATAAGGGATGGTCTGCATAAATCTTTTCTACTTCTGGCCTACCTCATCATCTAAGATTATAACTCCCTCTTCCTCACTCCCCTCACTTCCCTTCTTTAATTCCATAGGAGTGGTAAACCTATTAGCCTTTTCCATTTGGAATTTTTCTAACATGTTTCCAATGGCCTCTTTTTGAGTTAATCTTATTATCTTTCTATCTCTGTCACTCTCTACCTCAATTCCCAAAATATACCTTGCTTCTCCTATATCCTTCATCTCAAATCTTCTTTTAAATCATTTTTCAATTTATTTCTTTTATCCATAGATTTACTTAAAACAAACAAATCATCGACATAAATTGCAATAAAAATAATTCCTTCCTCATCTTCAAACAAATAAATTGAGTGATCTGAGCTGATCCGAATATATCCAAACCCTATATAAGCCTAGTCGAGTCTAGTGAGTTAAATAAACAAACTTCTACTCCTTCCTTAATAAAAATAACGTTAAATACAGCTACTAAACAAACAAAATTCATTTAGATACCTATTTTCTTTATTTAACTTTTTACTAAATTTTCTTCTAAACTCTACTTCCTATATCCTCTTCGTTCCATATAAAATCCTTATCTCCATCTCTCACTGTCTCTATCTTTCTATTATTCTAATTGAGTTTTTCTCCGGTAACCTTTGTACAATCTTTTTAAGGTTTA
>JBBHKE010002158.1:0-70928 GCA_037447655.1 Zygnema cylindricum | reverse complement strand
CATTTTCTCTAATGTTTATTTTATCCCAAAGTTGAACAAGAATCTTATCTCTACGTTGGTCTTAGATGATAACGGTTTTGAGAGTATTACTAAGAAAGGAGTCTTTGCAGCTAGCTATGAGAATGAAGTGTACTTCACAGCTGAAAAGGTTAGGCAAGGAATGTTTAGGCTGAATTTGAGTAATGGCAAGAAGGGAGTTTACTGTGCTGGTGTAAATGATTTGATGATGTGGCATAAAACATTGGGACATGTGCATCTAGATAGATTGAAAAAATGAAGAAAAAAGGTGTAGTTGAGGGAATACATTTTGGAGATAATGAGACTTTGGATGATTGTAGTGGGTGTGCTCAAAGAAAAGCCCACAGATTACCTTTTCCAGAAGCCGCAACATATAAGGGTGAAATGGTTTTAGACTTGGTTCATACTGACATATGGGGACCGACCAAAGTGCCATCAGTTAAGGGGAAAAGATTTATGCTTACTATCACTGATGATTGGTCTAGATACTCTCGATTATATTTATTGAAAAACAAATCTGAGGCTTCGGTTTATTTTAACGAGTATAAAGCTTGGAGTGAAAAGCTTTATGAGACACCTATAAAGAGAGTGAGGAGTGATAATGGTGGGGGAATTCACTTCTAAGGAGTTTGAGGATTACTTGAAAGATGAAAGGGTTTAACACTAAAAGACTGTCCCAAAGAACCCTGAACAAAACGGTGTTGCCGAGAGACTAAATATGACATTAATTGATAGTGCGCGTAGTATGTTGACAAATAAAAATATAAGAAAAAGTTTTTGGGCACAAGCTATGAATTGTGCTAACTATCTCAAAAATAGAGTCCTTACCTCGGCGGTAAAATGACAAACACCTTATGAAAGATAGACCGGGAGAAAACCTAATATTTCACACTTAAATGTGTTTGGAAGTCAAGTATTTAGTCTAAACACAAAAAAATCTGATTCTAAGTTAGATGGAAGAGGAAAGCCAGGATACTTTTTTGGGTATGATGAAAATGTAAAGGGGTATAGAGTTTCATTGTCTCCACGGATAGGGGAGAAGGTGAAAATGTTCAGAGAAACCTGAGATTACCCTCCATCCCAGCGTTAGAGTTTGAAGGAGGGAGGAGAAGCAGCAAGAGACTTCAAAAGAGACAAGTGAACAACAAGGTAACGAAGCTGTCAAATTTGAACGAACCCCAGACTTACTCGGAAGCAGTTAATAGTCCAGAACGTAGTAGATGGGTGACAGCTATTAATGATAAGATGGCTTCTATTATGGAAGCAAACACATGGGAGTTGGTCAATTGTCCTCCGGATAGAAAGCCAATAGGATGCAACTGGATATTTAAGTTGAAGCTCAATCCAGATAACACTATCGAGCGATAAAAGACCAGATTAGTGGCAAAGGGGTTCACACAGAAGGAGGGAATCGCTTATGAGGAGACCTTTGCTCCGGTTGTTAGATTTCCCTCCGTCCGGATTCTACTTAGTCTAGCGGCAACGGAAGAGATGGAAGTGCTCTAGATGGACATCAAAACCGCTTTCTTACACGGAGAATAGGAATAAGAGATCTTCATGCTACAACCGAGAGGATTTATGGAGAAAGGAGAAATAAGTAAGGTGTGCAGATTGATAAAGTCCCTTTATGGACTAAAGCAAGCTCCACGCTCATAAAACAAAAAGCTAGACGAGTTTTTAACGAGTTTGGGATATATCCGAATTAGTTCGGATCATTCCATCTACTTATTTGAGGATCAAGAAGGTATAATTTTCATTGCCATCTATGTTGATGATTTACTCGTTTTGAGTAAATCAATGGAGAAAACTAATACATTGAAAAATGATGTAAAGAGTAGATTTGAAATGAAAGATTTGGGGGAGGCAAAGTATATTTTGGGAATTCATATGAAGAGGGATAGAGAAAAGAAAAAAATTACACTAACTCAAAAGGAAGCAATTGGGAATATGTTGGAAAAATTTCAAATGGATAAAGCAAATAGTTGTACGACTCCAATGGACTTAAAGAAGGGAAGTGAGGGGAGCTCAGAAGAGGGAATCTTGATCTTAGATAAAGAATAAGGACCTGAGGAAAGTAAGTTCATGCAAACTCTTCGGTACAGACAGGTTGTCGGTAGTTTGATCTATTTTATGAATTGTACTCGTCCTGATATAGTTGCAGCTGTGGGAGTATTGAGTAGGAGTCTAAATGATCCTAGGAAGAAATATTGGGAAGCGGCCAAAAGGGTCATGCGGTATTTGGTAGGAACAAGAGATTTGTGGTTGCATCTGGGTGGGGATAACACTAACATCACTACTTGGAGTGATGCCAGTTATGGGGATGCTCCGATGAGGAGGTGTACTTCTGGATATGTGTTGTATGTTGGAAATGGGGCTTGTTGTTGGAGCAGTAAGCAACAAAAGGTGATTTCTTAGTCCACCACGGAGGCTGAGTATATGGCCTCTTGTTCTGCTGTGAAAGAATTAATGTGGGTGAAATATTTGCTTCAAGAATTGGGATATATGAAGAGCGGAGTGCAAAAAATATTTTGTGACAATCAAGCTGCGATTGCAATTGCAGCAAACTCTATGCATCACTTTAAAGCAAAGCATATGGATATTCGTTTGAGCTTTGTTAGAGAGAAGTTGAGAATAAAATAATTAGTTTGGAATATAGACCGGATGGAGAGATGGTAGCAGATATGATGACTAAGCCGGTTCCTTCTCCCAAATTAAAATTTTGTAGGGAGAAGTGTGGACTGAAAGAAAAGATAGACTAGAAAATAAGGGGAGTGTTGAAAAAGGTATTTTGTAGTCTCTCTTGTGACCTTACTGCAGCCCTCATACTGGTCGTAGTCACTGAGGACCTGCAAGCAGCCATGGCTGCCTTGCAACTAAAGAGACAGGCAGATCACTAATATTGTTTTTACAAAACATAGTCTGCCAGTTGTGGGAATTGATCCCAAGAACAAAAACTTGCAGACCGAAATATTCACACATTTGTTTACAAAAGAGAGAAAATGCTTGACTTCTATAATGACTTGACCGGCTTGTTTCTAGAGTTAGAGAGCGCGGGAAAGGTAAAATCTCAAAAGGAGAAGGTAAAGACCTTGTTTATGAAGCTTCCAGAGGAGTATGACAATATTGTCAACGGGGTTCAAGATCTACCAGATAGCTGGTGGATTTGGAACACAGTAGTTGGGATGTACTTAATTAGAGAGAACACCATTGAACTTTGAAGTGGAAAGAAGAGTGGCCAAGCCTTGGCCGCCGGAACCAATTGGAGAGATAACAAGAAACCTTATGGGAGTTTAAGAATAGGAGGCAGAGGAGTCCAACGGGATGAATCCGGATCTCGCCCTCCAAAGGGACTCTCTCATTTTTGGAATAAATCGGGTCGCTTTATGGCAAAGTGCACGAAGCTTAAGGAGCTGAGACTCAGAGGGAACAAACCTAATGAACCTTCGAAAAATAAAAAGGCACTTATAACCACACAAGTGAATCGGGAAGTCGAAAAGAGGACGTTTCGGATAAAGAGGATGAGGAGTTTCTACTCAACAAAAAACTTGAAGAGAAAGAGATACCACGAAGACAAAAGTGTACAATCAGAGTTGTCTGAGAAGCTCTCTGGAAGGTTCGATCATTGACTCGAATGCGTGAATGCATATGTGTCATGAAAGACAATTATTTACTAAGCGGAGAAAGATTCCCACTATATAGATAGACTATGGGGATGGGAGAGTGGTAACTACAGATCTAGTGGGATCCATAGATCTAAAGGTACTGGTGGAGGGTCTGACATCCAAAGTGACTTTCTTAAATGTTCACTATATACCTCAGTTAAGCAAAAATCTTATCTCTACCTCTATCTTGGATGATAAAGATATTGAGACTTAAACTAGAAATGGAACTTTCACAACAAAATATGATGATGAGATCTATTTCACTGCTGAAAAGGGTAGCCAAGGAATTTTTAGGCTTAACTTGAGCAATGAAAAGAAGATTGCTAATTATGTTGGCTTACCTGAGATAATGATAGGGCATAAGCGGCTGGAACATATGCATTTGGACAGATTGAGCGAAATGAAAAAACTTGGTGTAGTAGAAGGGATTCATTTTGGGGATAGTGAAGTGATGGATGATTGTAGTGGCTCTGCACATTGTAAGGCTCACATATTGCCCTTTCCAAAATCAGCCGCGTATAAAAGGGAAAGGGTGCTAGGTATTGTATATAGTGATATCAAGGGACCTACTAAAGTACCTTCGGTAAGAGGGAAAAGATATATGCTTACCATAACTGATTCCTAGTCTAGATATTCCAGAGTTTAATTCCTCAAAAATAAGTTTGAAGCGCCACTTTATTTTAAAGAATATAAAGCATGGAGTGAGAAGTTGCATGGAACCCCCATGAAGAGAATTCGGAGTTATCATGAGGGAGAGTATACATTTAATCAGTTTGAGGATTTCTCGAGAGATAAAAGAGTATAACATCAAAATACTGCCCCTGATAATCCAAAACAAAATGGTGTAGCCGAAAGTTTTAATAGAAATCTGGGTGATACCGCTCGAAGCATGCGAACAGATAAGAAGATAGGAAGACGTTTCTCGGCCGAAGCTATAAATTGTGTCAATTACATTAAAAATAGAGTTCTTACTACATCTATAAAAGGAAAAACACCGCATGAGAGATGGGTTGGAAGAAAATTGGATGTTTCTCATCTTAATTTTTTAGGATATCAAGTGTATAGTCTGAATTCTGACCGAAAGAATTGGAAACTAGATGCTAAGGGAAAGCCAGGATACCTAGTGGGATATGATAAAGATGTCAAGGGATATCAAGCCTACGATCTTGGAAGGAAAGATATCATAATGGTAAAGCATCTAATTTTCATGAATGAAGGGAAGTCAATCGATCCATTCAAATACTCTAAGACAATCAAAATCAGGTTTGAGTCAAAGAGAAGCCAAAGAGTCAGATATCGAAAAAAATATCAATGAGCAGATTATAAGAAATCAGAAACTCATAGTGAGGAGGAGATTCCGGTGAATCTACAATCTCCAATACGGTTTAATGATATGGAGGAAGAGGACCTAACTCCCATTGATAAAGAAGCAGATGAAACAGTACGAAGGAACTGGAGATAACCCACCATTCCAGCTTTTGAATTTGAAGGAGGACGAAGGAGCAGTAAAAGGTTACAAAAAAGACAGACTGCACACAAGGTAACAAAGCTGTCACATCCTGATGAGCCTCAGACCTACTCAAAGGCAGTGAACAACCCAAAAAACAATTGATGGGTTAGGGCCATTAATGATGAGAAGGCTTCCATCATAGAAGCAAACACATGGGAGCTGGTGGATTGTCCTCCAGACAAAAAATCGATAGGATGCAACTGGGTATTTAAGTTGAAACTCAATCCATGTAATACTATTGAATGATACAAAGCTAGGTTGGTAGCAAAGGATTTCACTGAAAAGGAGTCAATTGACTATGAACAGACTTTTGCTCTGGTTGTAGAGTTTCCCTACGTAAGAATTCTCGTTAGTCTAGTTGTAACGAAAGACATGGAGATTTATCACATAGATATCAAAAGTGCCTTCCTCAATGGTGAGTTAGAGGAATAAATTTATATAAGGCAACCAGTAGGCTTCGTGGAGTAAGGAGGAGAGAGCAAAGTCTGCAAACTTATTAAGTCTTTGTATGGACTGAAACATGTTCCCACACAATGAAAAAGAATTTGTATGAATTCCTAACCAATCTGGGATATGTTAGAATCAGCTCTGACAACTCTATTTATATGTTTGGAGAAGAGGAGGGGGTGATCTTTATTGCTATCTATGTGGATGATTTGCTGGTATTGAGTAAGTCCATGTTGAAAATCAATAAGTTAAAAACGGATTTGAATAGCACATTTGACATGAAAGACTTAGGGGAGGCAAGCTATATCCTAGGAAATCAGATGAAAAGAGATAGAGGGAAAAGAGTAATCAGATAAACTCAGAAAAAAGCAATTGGAAATATGCTAGAAAGATTCAAATGGATAAAGCAAACAGTTATACCACTCCCATGACCTTGAAGAAAGTAAGTGAGGGGAGTGTACAAGGAGATGTAATCATTCTTCAAGAGGAAATGAACCCAAAAGAGAGATAGTTCATCAAGTTAATTCCTTATAGGCAGGTAGTACAAAGTATGATATATTTTATGAATTTTGAAAAATGGTATTTTGTATTCTATCTCTTTTGTTAATGTATGGTCATTCAACAACTCTCATATTTGTCGTAGTCATTGAGAACTTGCAGGCATCCATGACTGTCTCAAAAAGATAACAAGACAGGCAGAAAAAACAACCCTTGGAAAAGATAACTTGTCACGAGCAAGAATTGATCGTGAAAGAATTAATCCTTAACCTCCAAATAACTATCGTACGGCGTAGCCGTTTGCTTTTTCCAATAGGTTTTCATAAAGCGTTATGTATAATCTACGTGATAAATATTTAAATATTGACGCAACAACATATACGGAACAAAATGAACAGGAAACGTAAAATATCGCACGAAATAATGTACCATACGAAACAAACAAAACGACATATAATTTTAACGGACAAAATTTAATGTCATTCGCGATCGACGGCTTGCGGAGGAGCCGGAATTCCGGAGTGGACAGTCGAGGGTATGCAAGCTATTGTCAGCGGATGACACGTGGCGAGATATAGTTGGACAGTGGATATTACAGCGGGAGAAACTTCGGCTCAAGAATTGACACGCGAAACGGAGCGGCCATGTCGTACTATGGCCGTACAAGAAGTGCAGCGGTACCTGTACCTTCTTGTACCTTACAGTCATTGAATTGGTTAGGGTACACTAGTAGAAGGTTTAGAGAGGGAGCTTAGGACTAAGGAAAAATTAAGGTTGCCCCTCTCTCTCCTAGAGTGTTTTTGTATTTATAGGCCATCTTTGTCCAGCCATAACTTAATGCTTAGGTGAACAATTTCGGTGATTTTTTTTGCTGCAACTCAAAAGAGTCCATGCTTTATAAGGGTGTAGTCAGTTAGAGCTTTTGCGTTCCATGGTGGCACTTATTCATTGCTAAAGTCAAAAGTACAAATGTTATCCTAAAGGCTTTATATAAGCTAGACATTTTGTAGACCAATGGAGGTCAAAGAATTACAGGTTATGGGCCCACCCTCTAGGGTGGACATTTTCAATAGGATAGGGTTCATACATAGGGAAACGATGATGAGTGGTGCATTATGTGAAAAACAGCTATGGGGTATTGTGAGTGGTCGTGTGCATGGGCCAACTACAAAATTGGAAGTTCCACCAGGGTTTCAAGGATCTTGATTCACCAACGATCTGTTAGGGCAGAGGTTGTAGAGGATGTTGGAGAATGCAATTATGTGTCCTCCATTGGACTAGCCTCTAGATAACTTTTAACTAACCCACTTCAAGCCACAACCACTGTTGCCGTATGGCAAACTGATAGTCTGAGTGCACACTTGTGTAGCCTAGACTCCCGCGAGTCAGTAGCAAAAAGAATCACTGAAAATGGCCAACCAGGAGATAGGTTATGAGGTGGCAAAAATGCCAATTTATACAAACTCTCAAAGAGAGAGGTGACAGTATATCCAAAAAACGCTAATTCCTAATACCTCTCACAATCCCAATCTACTGCAATACGAACCAATGAAATAACTGTAAAGTGCAGAAAGGTACTACGGCCGATGTCCTTTCTATACGGCCTGTGTCCGACAAGGCCACTGAGTGGACGCGTGTCACCCTTCCACTCGTCCATATGTTCTGTGGAATTCCTGCGACCAAATGTTATCCCTCCACGTGGCGCCAAGTCATGCCATGTCCATAAACGCCAAAGTGACCATTTTGCGATCTTGGCAGTGATATATGCCGTCAGATTAAATCTGACATAAAATGTCGGCCGTCGAAACAAATGTCCAATTCATTTGTTTCGTGCGAAAAGATGTCCGCACCAAAACTTTAACTAGTTCTATGCTCTATTGTTCACATTTTAGTTAATCGGTTTTGTTGTCATTTGAAAACTTTAGAACTCAGTAAATAGGTTAGTGAGAGAGGGATTTGTACTTAGTATAATTTCTGGTATACACACTTTAGTATTGACCCTTAATAGTGTTACAGTAGTATAAGGACAAAAGAGTGTATCGTACTTCTACAGGGACACGCGTCATCAGATGAGGATTTAGCAGGT
Organism: Zygnema cylindricum; assembly: GCA_037447655.1. Classification (NCBI taxonomy): domain Eukaryota; kingdom Viridiplantae; phylum Streptophyta; class Zygnematophyceae; order Zygnematales; family Zygnemataceae; genus Zygnema; species Zygnema cylindricum. The sequence continues at coordinate 62,707 of JBBHKE010002158.1, read as the reverse complement.
ATTTCGGAATGGCGCCGACACTCACATACACTTGTCTAACATCGAACGAGCGGATTTGCAGAATCAAACAGATGAAGTTTGGACTAGACATCCGGTAAATTGACTATACGGATTTCAGTATCGAATGTTGATTCAAATTGTGTCGACGGACGCGATTCGAGCGAGACCACAAGTGACAAAGCCCGTCGTACGCACTCAGGTGTGAACCATGCTAACTAAGCATCAATTTGAAATGGGACCACAGCTAATGCTTTGGGCGCGTGTCGTCCATCACGAAGATCTACTTTACATCTTACGACAATCCGTGAATTAGGAATTGACTAGTACGACGCTTATAGTAATTTGGAAAGATTCGCCAATTGCTGACCAAGCAAGTGGCACAATGTATGTACGGCCACTATCTGTAAATATCTGAAACAACATTAATTTGTATGTACTGATTTAGTTTTTAGTGTTACATTATTGAAATAGGATAAAAGTTACAATTAGGGTTTTGGACGTACTTCCGATAAAGTAGACATACCGTTTACGTATAGTGACTTTATTGGGGTACAGTACTTAGTTACACGTGTAGTACCTTGATTAGTGTAAGGCTCAGTAGATAACTCTGTCAGTATAAAATGTAGGACTTAGTTTTATTTTGATTATCAGCTGAATTTATTAAAGTAATGGCAGACTGTTTTTCTGCATCTTTGACCTGTCAGTGTGATCAATCTGATTGATATATGGATATAAAACTTTGTGTGTATGTTATATGATATAGAAACTATATTGTTGTATAGTTTCATTGTGTTCTGCTATTTCTGTAGAATTATGTGAGAGATTTAATTGGTTAGTTTGATAAGCTGTCAGCTGTTTTTAGGAAACTCTGGAGCTCATAACTTCTATACTCCTTTGTGGATTAGTCAGTTATTTTGAGAAGTTATAGTGTCTAGTATATACTGCATATTGTTGTAGTTTGAGGTGATTTTGTATATTTTGGAGTAATCTGTGTTGTCTGAAACACAGTTGTTCTGGGGTAGTCTGTGGGTGTTTTCTGTGAGTAATCCATGGCTGAAATAGGCTATGGACAACAAGTTTCACAACCATGTACGAGTTAAAATATGAATCAAACCCTATATACTACGACAGACTAGTTAGAGCTAACGGCTACGCCGCGCTTTGCCAGTCGGAGGTTCGAGTCTTGCCCGACTCAACCTTTTGTTGAGAGTGATATAAGTCACTCTTTAGTCATGTCTGTTGAACTAAGGCAGCCATGGCTCAACCATCCTCTCTATCCTTTAGTGACTACAACAAGTACGGTGGCTAGAGAGAGGAGGTGGAGGCAGGTTGTTCGCCCTTTTCTTTTTCCTTTTTAAACTGATATATTTAGAACTAGAAAATACTCTATAAATCTAGTAATTTCAACACTCCCTTTATTTTCTAGTCTAACTTTAACTTCAGTTTTAGTCAAAAAAAATATACGCAATATTTTAATTTGAGAGAAGGCATTGGTTTTGGCATCATATCAGCCACTATTTCTTCATCAGATCTATATACAAGATTCACAATCTTATCCTCAACTTTTTCTCTCACAAAACTCAATCTTATGTCCATACGCTTAGCCTTGAAATGATGTATTGGAATAGCTGCGATTGCAATGGCAGCTTGATTATCACAAAACACTTTATGCACTCCCTCCTTCATATACCCCAATTCTTGCAACAAGGATTTAACCCACATCAACTCTTTCACAGCAGAACAACATGCCATGTACTGAGCTGCCATAGTAGACTGAGCAACCACCTTTTGTTGCTTGCTACTCCAACAACAAGCACCTTCCCCCACATACAACACATATCCAGAAGTGCATCTTCTCATAGGTGCATCCCCATAACTTGCATCACTCCAAGTAGTGATAGCAGTGTGCTCCCCTCTGAAATGCCACCATAACTCTCTAGTTCCTACAAGATATCTCATGACTCTCTTGGTTGCCTCCGAATTTTTCTTCCTTGGATCGTTAAGACTCCTACCAAGGACTCCAATTGCTGCCGCTATGTCCGACCTTGTATTGTTCATAAGGTAGATCAAATTTCCTACGACTTTTCTACAAGGAATAAACTTAATAAACTCTCTCTCGCCTCTGGACTCATCTGATCATCTAAGATTATCACTACTCCTTCTACACTCCCATCACTTACTTTTTTCAAGTCCATCGGAGTGGTACAACTGTTTTCCTTTTCCATCTGGAATTTCTCAAGCATATTACCTATTGTTTGTCTATGAGTAAGTCTGATAATCCTTTTCCCCCTATATCTCTCTATTTGGATCCCCAAATTATATCTTACCTCCCCTAAATCCTTCATATCAAATTTGCTTCTAAGATATTTCTTTAACATATTGATCTTTTCTAAAGATTTATTTAACACAAGCATATCATCCACATAAATTGCAATAAAAATCACACCATTCTCATCTTCAAACATATAGATAGAATGGTTAGAGTTTTTGAGCCCATAACTGTGATGCTTCATGCAAGAAAAATAGTATATAAAATTGGCAACAACAAACACTCCGCGTGGAGAATTTCATACGTCGAAATAATACGATCATCTTGACAACATTAGTGTGGACACATAGATGATAAAAACAATAAAAAGACAGAAAAGTTACCAACTCCGTCCCAATGTCGGGATCGTCCTGTTCACTCTTGAATCATTATAAGTGTTGGAATCTTATCTATGTCAAGGATCTCTTCCAAAGGTGCTTCCCCTGGATCAGGAGCTCTAGCAGACATGTATCGAAAACAATGGAGTCTAGTTGCGAATAATTGGTCGGAGTAAGTTCCAATGATAGAATTGGAACTAAGTCATCTCTCGGCCCTGTTCCACCAACGCCTAACTCCTCCACTATAGCTCCAATACCAGCTGATTTATTGGAGAAAAGACTCCAATCTCGTTGTGCAACCACGGGTGCATAAACTCGGTCCCCTTCATCTCCTTCCCTAAAAAGTGGTCCTCTGGGTGTTTCTATTTTTCCCTCTACCTCAAGTAACTCCGAAATGTGGACCGGTAGATTAGGTTGTTTATCTTCTACAACTACTTCCGAAACCACCCCTCCTTGATCTTGATTTTCCCCCTCCCACGTGGGTGAGAGATTATCAGCAATTATCCCATCGTTCGACGAAACCCTGCCAAAATTGGGAGAAGGTGATAAAGATGTGGGAAAATTCAATGTTGAGGGATCCCCTAAGTCGAATATAGGCCTCCTAGCTGTTAGATCTCTCGGGTTTCGTCTTCCATAACCGCTCCCCAAAGAAACGGATTCGGCAGACAAAAAATAAAAATGTAGTAGCGAAGACATCTTCGATTTTTCCTTCCTCTGGCTCCTCCGTGATTCTAACACATCTGCTCTCGACCTAGATCATTTATTAGATCATTTATTATTATCTTTAAGACCCTTGTGATCACGTGATTGTTGCCCATACAAAGCCCTAAGCTAGTTCCTCCTAACGGTGTCATGTAAATCTGGTGGTGGAATTGAGAACTTAAGGTGAGGTTGCCTAGAGCGGGTAGCTAGTCCAATTATAGAAGAGTGGGTAGAAGCAACCAAATAAAAAGAAAGAGAATGTGAAGCCCTTCTAACAAGTGGAAATGGGCGAGATGCTCGTCTTCGCTCGACAGATTCGGCTAGAGTGGGGAAATCTTCAGTGGACATCCCAATAGGAGGAGTGGACGGAAGAGGAGAAATTGGGGGAGGACTTGGGAGATTTGGAATGTCTTGTCCTCCACCTGTAGGGGAAACCGATGGCACCGATGGCATCCCCAAATCTGTAGAATTTGGCCAGCCCTCTTGGAGGAAGAGCTAGTTTCACCCATTTCCGGGGTTCCAAACATGTCTCTACGAGGTGCCCCCCCACCTCCCCTTTTATTCCAACATCCATCTATATTTTTTTTTTACATTTAAAAAAAAAAAAAAACTGAAATCAAAGACATTAGTGCAACTTAAAAAACACAACATTGCACGGTCTCTCAGTTCTGTCTAACCGCGAGCTTTAACATCATCAAGCTCGGCGGGCTATGCTAACAACTTTAAACAAAAGAGAGTCAACCATTACCCTAATCGTGGGAATTAACAAATCAAATCAAAATGGAAATACTTTAGACTGCCACAATATTTATGACAGTGATCTTTGCAGACTTAACAATATTGCCTCCTACCCTAGTCAAACAGAAGCCATTCACCACAATACATAAACATATTCCAAAGAATTAAGCACAAAATAAGTAACATCCAAGCGTCCCCGAATGCTAACTTAATAAGGGTTTTGACCCACCCAGAGGAATAAACTGAGGCTACGGAAAACTCCCATGATCAGACTCCAAAGGTCCCGAAACCCCACGGATCCCTCTCAATCACGGATCCGTCCAACTCCCTCTATTAGAATCCCAAGGATTATTGCAATCAGAAAGCCCCAAGTATCCTTGTTGCCAAACAAGACACAAATTGACTAACAGGAAGGCAACTCCAACATGAACTAAAGATGGCAAAAGAGAGGCTGGCAAAATAGCTCTTTTTTGGTGAGTTCAGGTTTTGGAAGGCGACAAAACTGAGAGAGATTTATGAGCCTTTATTTTCTAAGACAATATTGAATTCCAACAACCTAAAGTACTTAAAACTAATACTTAGCATCAAAATCTGACACTACGGGACTCATTCTATGTTTATTTATAGAACACTTCAAAAATTATGACTTATGAAAAGTCGGTTGGACAGCGTGTACTGATTTCCAACCGGCAAAAGCAATCATTACTTCAAAAAGTCAATAATTAACCTAGATTATGCAGTTTACAGAAACTGTTATATCTCTAATAATGTCTATCTAATCAATCAAAACAAACATTCATTAGAAATCTATTAAAAAGTCCTATCTATCAATATAAAATAAAACATGTCTAACCCAGCCGTTGAAAATATATTGAACGTCAAATTTTCTACAATCTGCACCAAAACACTACTTTGACCTCACATATCTTGTAGCCTAATGATTCAAATTAAGTGAAAAAAAGTTCTATTAGCTATTCTATTTAAACTTTAATAGGACGTTCGATTACAAAACAAAAAAACAATTTGTGTGATCATAATCGTCTCTCAAAAATGGCTTTTGGTGCCCTGCCGGCTCAATATTGACCAACTCCAAAGTTGGTCTGAAACCACAACCAACGGAGTAGTAATATTGTCGAAAATCCTCCATAGGCAGTAAATATAATCGTGCTTGACAAAGCTGATTTGGATATATCCCAGACCGGTGGGAAACTCATCTAGTTTTTTTTTTCATTGTTGGGGAGCCTACTTAAGTCCATATATGAACTTTATAAGCCTGCAAACTATGCTATCTTCCCCATTCTCCACGAATCCCTCTAGTTGCCGCATGAAGATTTTTTCCTCTAACTCACCATAGAAAAATGCGATCTTAATATCCATCTGGTGAATTTCCATGTCTTCCGCTGCATTTATATTGAGGAGAATCCTTACTGATCGGAACCGAACAACTAAAAAAAACATCTCCTCATAGTTAATCCCCTCTTTTTGGGTGAACTCCTTTGCTACCAAACGAGCTTTATATCTTTAAATGGTATTATCTGGGTTCAGTTTTAGTTTAAATACCCATTTAGAGCTAAAAGGTTTTCTGTCTGGAGGAGAATCCGCTAGTTCCCAAGTATTTGCTTCCTTGATGGAAGCCATCTCATCATTTATGCGTCTAACCCATTTGTTTTTTTCTAGTCTGTTCACTACTTCCAAGTAAGACTGAGGCTCATCACGATGAGATAGCTTAGTTACCTTATGAGCAGCCTATTTCTATTATATCCTTTTGCTGCTCAAAGTATCATGGTTTACCATTATCATCTACTTTCCAGTTTTTCTTATCCGTATCAAGACTGTAAACTTGACTACCGAATAGTTTAAGTGTGAGATATATGGTTTCCTTCCAATCCATCTCTCATAAGGTGTCATTCCCTTTACGGCTGAGGTAAGGACTTTATTCTTAATGTAGTTGGCACAGTTCATGGCTTCTGTCCAAAATCTCTTTCCTATTTACTTGTCAACCAACATACTACATACACTATCTCCTACTGTTCAGTTTAATCTTTCGGCTAACTCATTTTGTTCCAGGTTATGTGGTACAATTTTATGGTGTTGAACTCCCACATCTCTCGGATATTCCTCAAACTGGTTAGAGGTATATTCTCCCCCATTATCACTCCTTAATCTCTTAATGGGGGTTCCATGCAACTTCTCACTTCCGACTTTATACTATTTGGAGTATGTTGGTGTTTCAGACTTTGTTTTAAGGAAGAAAACTCTAGAGTACCTAGACCAGTCATCGGTCTTGTTAGCATAAACCTCTTCCCTCCAACCGAAGGTACTCTTGCAGGTCCCCAGATATCTGTGTGGACTAGATCTAGTACCTTTTTCACACTAAGTGTGGCGACTTTGGGAAGAGGAAGTCTGTGAGCTTTTCCTTGAGCACATCCTCTACAATCATCCACCATTTTATTATCACCAAACTGAATGCCTTCTACTACACCAAGCTTTTTCATTTCTCTCAACCTATCAAAATGCACATGCCCCTACCACTTATGCCAAATAATCAATTTTGGAACACCAACAAAATAAACATTCTTCTTTTCATTACTCAAGATAAGCCTAAAAATGCCTTGGCTACCCTTATCTGCTGTGAAGTAGACTTCATCCCCTTACTTAGCTGTGAAGACTCTTTAACTAGTGAAGGTATCCAACTCTTTGTCATCTAACACAGATGTAGAAACAAGATTTTTACTCAGCTTAGGATTGTAGAGTACATCTGAGAATATGAGTATAGAAGTCTTACCCTCCACTAAGACTTTCACATCTACTCACCCCACTAGATTTGTGGTAGCCACTTTTCCATTCCCATACTTTATCTCTACAGTAGGGATCTTTTTTAGCTCAGTGAAAAGTTGCTTATCACTGAAACTCTGTGTGCTCCATTGCCCACAAAAATCGCAGATCCAAAAGAAGCTTATCTAGATAGTGCCGACTCCAAGTTGATATAAACCCAAATGACTAACCCCTTGACAATCACAAACCCATTATAACTTCACCCCTGTGAAATAAGACTTTCTGTGTGCTCGGTTCCACCAAAGAATGCAAAGTTAGAATATAAGTTTTGGACACATTCACCCACTTTGACTTTCCCACTCAATAAGTGCCGCCCTGGCAAGCAAAAACTCTGACCGACTACACCCCATGTAGCATGGACTACCATGAGTCCGCAGCAAAAAGAATCACTCAAAATGGTCAAGTAAATTGATAGTTATGGCTGGCCAAAGTTCGCCATTTATACAAGATGCTCTCTGGGAGAGGCAGCTACCTACCCAAAATTTCCTAAGTCCTATTCCCCCTCTAAAACTCTATCTACTGAAGTACGGCACCAATCAAATCACTGTGTCGTACAGAAAAAAACAGGTGTCGGTGTACTTTCTATACGGCCATTGTACAACATGGCCAAAATGTCGACATGTGTCAAATCATGATTTGTTCCCGTAATCTTCGGAGTTCTCGTAATCCAATGGTATCACGCCACGTGTCATCTAACGTGGCAATGACCGTAAAACGCCAAATGTACCTCTTCCGTGATCGCGGCGCCTATCGCGATCGTCTGATCAAAAGCGGATATAATCATAGCCGCTGAAATTCGAGGCGCGGTATTTGTTCCGCGGTCGAAACAAGTGCGCGATATCCGTTTCATAAAACATCGAAACCGTACTCCGTACTACCTAAAACTATTTCCATGTACTACATATCTATATCTCGTTAATCGAACTAGTCTACGTGTTACTATTTAAATATTTGTCAAACCCTACATATATTAGCATTATTCTAGACTTAACGGCTAGAGCTAACGGCTACTTTGATTGTGGGCAGGTACCTGGATCAAACCCTGCGCTAGTCAATCCTTTTTATGAACGTCTCTCTTGGAGAACTCAGGCAGCCATGACTGTGTCACCCTATCTAGCCTTCAGTGACTACAACAAGTATGGGGGCTTGGATAAGGGAGTCAGAGGCAGACTGCTTCTGCTCTTTTTCTATCCTAATACACACCTATAAAATACTCAAATATCAACACTCCCCTTATTTTCTAGTCTATTTTCCTTTTTTTTTTCCTTTCATAAACCTTTTATGACAATATTCCCCACATTTTAAAGGTCCATTAGATGAGTTAAGGCATTTCTCTTGTTGATCCAATTTTATGAAGTCCCATCCATTTCTTTCATTCCACCACCTTCCATCCCATTCCTTCCAGCCATCCATCTCCCCAGATATACCCTGTTCCTCCCATCCATCCACCCCTTCTCAAACCCATAACCATTCAACTTTCCTCCATGGATTTCTTTCCACTCTCTCTTTCTAAATTTATTCCCAATAAGTATTTCTCCTCCCCTAAACATTTCATTAAATATTCCTCTTCTCTCCTATCCTTTAAAACCTCTTCGAGTTTCACTTCTCCATTTTCCTCGGAATCCGTTGAAGTCTCCCTTTCCGACCAGTTTTTTGTTTCCCTATTATCTATAAAATTATCCTCGTTATTTTTATCTTTCCCGTTTTCACTTATGGATCCTAGATCTAACTTTCTCATTTCTAAGTCATACACTCTACACTCCTCGACATCCTCAAAAACCTCCTCTCTCTTTACTTCATTTATACCACCAAAAGCACACTGTTGCTTTCGTGGAATTTCTGTGTTTTTTTCTCTCTTCCCTATACTACTAATCCGTAGAAGCTCTAAAATATCTTCATCCTCTTTCTCCTCTTCCCCTTCTTCCTCCTCATCCACCTAGAAAACTTAAACCAATAAAAAAAACCTAAAAAAAAAAAAACCATCAATATATATATATATATATATATATATATATATATATATATATATGTATTAGGCTGCACAAATTATCACATAAAATTAAAATTGCTTTATAGTTGGGTAGAGCGTGAAATAGTGTTGATACGCGTGCCCTTGCAGGCTACTAACTAAGTTTGTAATTGAGCTATGGTGTCGGCTCGACAATTTGGAATTGGAGAGGAGTTAGTGGAGCGAATCCGTTGCGCGATCTTTATAAAACTTCGGTTGTAGGAAACAATGACAGTTCACCCTTCGCCATCACCACATTGCTAAGAGTGGTTTGTAGTTCACAATGCCTTGCGGGTGCAGGAACGTGTGAAGATAGTTGTTGATTGTTTAAAGGGTTTGTGAGTGGATTGGGTTCACCTAAACCTAATTGTATTGAGCATTTGTACCGTCCACGCTTTCCATGCTTGCCATCTGGTAGTGACTGGCCTTGTGTTTTTCTTGTTGTCTGTTTGGGGTGGAATTTTATTGTTAGATCTGGGTGTTGGTGGCCTTGGATACAACTATTTTCTGCTTGTGGAGCGTTAGATCTGCACCTCTGGGTGCTTGTTTAGCAATTTTTTGCCTATATAGATTCCTTTGGCCTTGCCCACTTGTTTGCAGGGTAGAGGTTTTGATAAAAGCGGCCTCTTGACTAGATCTGGCCATCGTAGCCTTGTTAGAGACTGTTTAAGGTTGTTGCCTACGTATGTGGTATGGTTTGGCATTTGCTGCACCTCGTATAGGGCGTATCTATTAGCAGATTAGATTGTTTTCTCAATCATTTTTATGCCCACTGATAGGGATAATCTTGACCACTTCATACGGATCTACACGTAGTGGTGGAACTTTCGGTTCATCAAATTTTGATCAATCGAATTGAACAAATTTGGTTCCTTTGACGTTAAGTCCATTAAGTGAATCTAGAGCGTCATCTACTCGTTCATATTTAACCAAAGTCTCATATTTTTCATCCACCCTTTCCACGGTATTTGTGGAAGAGGTTGATAACAAAAGGGAAAAAAATTCAAATTTCCTTTCTTTTTTGGTCTCCGCAAGCACCGATTCAAGATTTTAATTCGACTAACTCGTCTCTTTTGATGGCCTCCACATGGGAGGGTACTCGTAGCAAACGTCTATTGTGCTTTTTCGGAATGAAGGATACTATGAGTTTATCTCATTTTCAAATGTTTTCGACACTGAAATGTGAGATCTAGCTTTTTGTTACCAAAATATATTTGACATGCGTGTCGCTTTCTCCCTTCTCGGGCCTTAACTTCGCGGGTCCGCCCTTACCTTACATTCCCGCAAGTATGATGGCATACTTGCGATGACTTAATATTCTCCACAGTATGCTGGTATGCTTGAGGTCGTAGGTCAATCAAAATTTCCTTATCAAGCTGCTATTCTCGAGGTCTTAGATGCGATTGGCAATGTTTTAGACCCGGTTGTGGCAAAGGTTCCCAACTAGTATGCCATTGCAGCCCGAGCCGCTGTCTCGGCACAACCCGGGATGACTATCCCGTTACTAGACCCTCTCACTAAATGTTTACTTTGTTACAAGAGGACTATCGTATGCAAAATCCTGACCAAGGTAAGTAATTTATAAATTTTGAGCGTAACCCGGGCGAAATTGCCCCTGCTTTACGAGCCTGCATTGAGACCTTGCGGGAAGAGTTATCCGATCAAATATGAGATGTCGAAGCTGTCCAGAATTTTGTTGGACTGTTTCTTTTCTGGTTAAAGAAATTTATTCAAAGCCATCTTACCCAAACATATGGTCTCAAATTTACGTTTAACCAGGCAGCTCAATGCGCCATAGAATACGAGATGACGAATTGTTTGGTTGGAGGCCCACGATCGACCAAAAACCCCTCAAAAAGATCGCAACCCTTTCAATTCCCCAAATCCTCGTAACTTAGGGCCAAATAATCGGCCACCAAGGGTCCCAGCCATGGGAACTCCACCAAATCAACCATCCTATCGGATTTGTTTCCGATGTGGCAAGACCAACATGATGCTCGGGTGTGCCCGAAAATTTTTGTGACCTGTACACACTGCAAACAGACCGAACATTGTGTGTATCGTTGTCACATTAAAAACCTTAAATTTTCTTTTCAAAATCATATTCGATATGGTAGAATACTGGCTAGATCTGCCAAAGTAGTCCAACCTGTTACGGAGCTAGAAAAAACACTCTACACCTAAAGTGTCTCGACGAGAAAAAGAGAGAGAGGAAATGCAAACTCAATTGGTTGCTATGATCAAATACCAGTTTGCAGCCTTGATGGCTCAAATGAAACCGCCGAGTTATCTAACTGGTATGGCTTGTACAGATGTCCATCTTCCCACGCTAGCTGATCGAGTTTTACGAGATTCAACCATTCAAAAGCGGGCAAACACGTTTGACATGGAAACATTTTATCACAATCGCGAGGGTAAACAATCTAGTACCCTTCTCCCATTATCATTTTCTAAAGAAACCGTAACCAATTTGCCCGAAACAACTTCCATCATCATAGCAAAAGCACTCGCCATTCTTGACGGCTCAATTCAAGATAGTCATATTATGATTTCCGATTCTCCCAACCCTAAAACTACTGTCAGATCCATCTCATCTGTTGCATTACATGCTTTACAAATGAATCGTAATCTTGACGTTCTTAAACCAATCTCTACCAACGAGCGTTTTTCACTTGACCCACACATCATTTTTTTAGATAATCGGAAGGGTGCATTTTCAATCAATGGTGTCATACCGTCATTACCACTTATGGACACCGGTTCAAAACCAGTTATTTTGGGGTCATCTTTTGCACTCAAACTAGGTCTGACAGCTGATCCACCACCACACATTTACTCACCTGAGCGAGAACTACCCAACCAATTTTGGACATTAAATCCACTGTGTTTTAGGTTTCAAAACGGTAGAGAATCTGATTTTGCGAAAGTTTGTGCTCACGCATTGGTCACCAAATGTAGTAATTATGAGTGTTTGGTGGGGCAAGATGTGGTTTTTAGAGTAGGAGGCGGCGTTGATGTATACAATCAGACTTTTTCTTACCATCATACCAATTATCCGGAAAAGAATATTTGTCTCCCGCTAATTTCAGCACGACAACCCATTCCGGTTATGGCTCACGCAAACTAATCTGTCCCTGTTTATTCCGGAAATGCGGTGGGATTTGAAACTTTTCATTCTCTTTCCGCATAGGAAATTCTGCCTGAAAGTCATTCTTTGCATTAACTTTTTGATAATCTAGATTTTATTATTGATTCCCGCGACTTTGATCACATCTACGAACACACACTTCAAATTCCTTTATCGCATGTTCCACCTCTTCCTCTTATTTTCTGTAGATCACTCCGGTTTTCTTTACATTAATTTGAAACCAATTCAGGTCAAACCTCATCAAGATGGTCTAGTCATTTTAGATCTATTCGCAAGCATAGGTACCTCTCTACTTTCATGCCTTCATAACAGATTACTTATCAAACATTACTAGTGGTTGACATTGACCCTCTAGCTCGGAAAACCTTGACACATCACTGTTATCTTTTACAAGGAAAATATCCACATCTTATCCCTAAATCTGCCTTTGCTCACATGCATACAACCTTACCTCAAGATATTTGTTTGATAGGCAATCAACACCTTCTCGATGTGGAACCAATTTATCTTCTATTTGCATGTTGGGAGTGTATGGGAATGTCACCTGCAAGCAAAGGTCTTGGCTTAGCTGACCCTTCCACTAAATTATTCTTTGAATTACTTGGTATCATGCATTTTTTGCATTCATTCAATCAACCATTGGGATATGTTTTGGAAAACGTGGCTGCCTATAACGATCCTCGACCTACAGTGTTAGTTAATTACAAGCGGATAGAAGCATTAATTGGTCCTCCTCTTATCATTGATGCCGTTCGACACGGGTCTTTAGCTCATCGGGTCCGACCAAAATGGACCAACTTGATTGATAGTGGTCGCCTAAGAGAAGGAAATCTTTCAGTCAGACACCCTTTTACAAAAATTCAAACAACACTTCTTCCTTTTCACAAAGTCCAAATTTGTTTGCAGCCTCATCACCCCCCGAATTACAACATCAACGTCTCAGGTCAACCACTCAAAGTACTCCCCACTCTAGTGTCTTATCCACACTCTCACGCTTTCTCTGGTGATGGACCGAGCCTGCTTAAAAATATTCACACAGGCGGCCTAAATGCACCTACAGCCACAGAAAGGAAACACCTTATGCATTTCCTTCCCAACACTATGGTTGCTCTACGACTAGAACAAGAGTTGATCCTTTTGGTCGTGATAATGGACCTCAATCCCTCGTTTGTCGTGGCTTTGGTTGCAGCAAGTCGATATGCACAAACCCATCCGTCTCATCTAGCTGGGGGGGGGGGATGCATCATCAATTTCTAAACACATACATACACAATCTCTAGCCACCCTTTTGGGGACACCTTCTCAATTTTTCCTCTTTCCATCCCTTATAAAACCTTCTCCAGATGTCACAATCTACGATTTCTTGAACCCTAGCCACATGTCATGCTCTATTCCAACATATAGTGCTACCCAATCTGCTTCCTGTATTCATATGTCAACGCCTTCTACTCGCAGTTGGCACCATTGGACAAACTGCTTAAAGAAATCACCGGTTGTTTACTCATTAGGTCAGTCACTTATCGCGGATGAACCACTAGCTTTTGCACAAGCCATGGAAGCGATGACGTTTAAAAGTTCGGAAAATCCTAAATGGAAATTTGGCTTTAATCTCTCTTAATCTGAACATGAGATTTTGAACAAAGTGATTCTCCAAAATATCGACGTTTTTGCTTTCTCTATGAATGATCTTGGTCGCCATACCACCTATAACATGTCTATAGATCCCAAAGACGATTGTCCCATTTTCAAGCTGAAACATCGCTTATCTGAAATCAAATGGGAATTAGTGGACCAACGCTGCGCTGAATTGGAGGAAGTTGGCCTCATTTATCGATCGGGCTCTACTTTTGCAGCACCGAAAAAAAGATGCCAAAGTAAACTTTAATGATTGCCGCATGTGCCGCGATTATCGTGAACTCAATGCTAGAACGATACAAGATCGTCATAAAAAATGCCATTGGCTGAAGATATATTTGATCATGTAGGAGGTGCTAAATATTTCAGCATTCTTAATTTAGGACAAGTTTTAATCAGATTGAAATAGAGGAGAAGAAAAGCATAAAACCGCCTTTTGGGGTAGTGATGGTCGCTGGGAGTGGTCTGTCATGCCTTTTGGACTTAAGAACCCCCCCGCACTTTTTTAAAAAGTAATGGATTTAGTTTTAGGTAGCTGCAAATTTGCACGATGTTATATTGATGATTTGATTATTGCCTCTACCACAATTGAAGATCATGCAGCTCATATAGATTGGGTCCTAACTGAATTCAAAAAGGTCCGATTAAAATGTCATCCAACTAAATGAACTTTCGGGTCCAAGGGTGTGCCTTCCTCCAATGGAAACACACCACTAGAAGCAAAAACCGAGGCTATCAGCAAACTGCCAACCTCGTTGATCTTATGAGTCTTCGAGCCTTCATAGGATTAGCTAATTATTATCGCAGGTTTGTTCCTAGTTTCACCACTATCGCTTCACCATTGAACGATTTGCTCAAGAAAAAAGTTCCTTTCGTTAGAGGACCTTATCAGATTTTAGCGTTCCATAAGTTGAAAGATGCCCTCTCTAGTGCTACAATTCTCCGACCTCCTTATAACAAATAACCTTTCTGTTGACAAACAAAATTTGGTAAGCCTAGCATCAAGGCCATCTTAACTCAGCGAGAACTAACAAGAGAAGAATACGTTGTTGCTTACGCAAGCAGAAGTAATAATCGCGCGGATTCAAATTACGGTAGTTATGAAAGAGAATGTTTGGCGGCAGTTTGGGATATTGTACACTTTCTTCATTACCTTTACGGAAAACCACATCTTTAACAAATCATCAAACCTTACATTGGCTAATGACAAACGAAAAACTGTTAGGGAAATTAGCAAGATGGGCATTAATTTTACAAGAATATGATGTGGAAATAATTCACCATCCAGGATTACTTAGTCTGAATGTAGACGACATTTCTTGAAATCCTTTGCCACTGACCACAGACAATGAAGTCCGACAAAATTTTGATGACGACTTAGCTACTATATCGGCAGGGTTTTGTAACACACATTCTTTAGCTTCGCTGCCCGCCTCTCGTTCTGCCCAAGATCCATGGCGAGATGGACAACTAATTATTTTCCTCTCCTCACAAACCGTACGACGAGGCACTACATCCGAGGAGGAGGAACGAGTAAAGAAAAGAGCTAAAAATTATCTTTGGTTAGTTCGATTGCTAGTTCAATTGTTAGCGTACAGTAGTCACACACACATGCCTCGCCCTATTGCACGCCTCTTGCTGATTGAACAAATTCACACGGTACTGGGTCATTATGGGGCCAAGCGTACCTTAAGCTTGCTGCAAGCACGATAATGGTGGTCTAGGATGCAATCTGATGTCAAAAAGTGTGCAATTTTTGATCGTCTACGCACCTCATTTAGCAACCGGCACAACACCCTCCAACCATTACCTATCAAAGGGTTATTTTACCGCTAGTCGTGCGATTTGGCAAGCGCGTTCCCGATATCTCGGAAAGGAAAACAATATATAATGATCATGATTGAAAATTTTAGCAAATGGGTTGAAGTAGTAGCGTAACCAAACAAAACTGCTAAGATCACCATCGCTGCTTTTAAGGAACATGTCTTTATGAGATACGGCGCTCTAGCCGAAGTCCTCACAAATCAAGGGACTAAATTCCGTGGAGAATTCTAAGAAATGCTAGATGACGCTCTCATAGACCATTGTCGAACCAGTCGCGATCATCCACAGGCTGATGGATTTGCAGAACGTGCAGTGTAGACCTTCAAGCGGGCATTACGCAAACATTGTTTGGAGAAACATATAACAGTGTTGAGACAAGTTTTTTGGTTATATTGCCATGGGGTATCGAATGTCGGTACAGGCGAGTCTTGCTAATTTCAATCTATACTATGTATTATTTGGGCGTCAACCCGTGTTGGGAAAGAATATCGAGAAAGCCGCAAGCTTTCCGCTTCCCTTACTTTCTAACGAGGTTTTTCTAGAAGAACTTACTAACAAGAAGGTGTTTTTGCCCGAGAGATGCCCATGGCTTTTCAAAACCTGCAGATCCCCCAGCACCGCGATACATTGCGCTTTGCCAATACACGGAGCAACAACTACCGTCCCTTGCAGAAGCCTTACAGTGTGGGAGATTATGTCTACTTACTACATCAATCCTTCGATACCTTGAACACCTATATTCCACCTCATATTCTTCAAATTATCGGAGTAGACACGAATGGTATACTAGGACTTCAAGGAGCAGATACGCGAACCTTTCAAGAGCATTAAAATAATTGCGCCCCATGTTATTTGTCGGATCTCTATCAGGATATGGATTCTATGCGCATGCCTATCATTGAGGCTAAAGAATGCACACTTTGAAATCGCGTTGACGGAGAAACTTCCATGCTACTATGCGACCATTGCAACCATGGATTTCACATGGAGTGTTTGGTCCATCCTTTGACGGCCGTTCCAAACGGCCATTAGTTTTATCACGGCTGCCGAGAGTAACCATTTGTATTAGCCAGCTCTTTAGCAGGCTAAAGAGCTGGGGGGGGGAATAAACTAAGCCTCTTAGCTTCCTCTCTCACCTTAACTTTCTATTTCATGTGATATGTTTATTTGTTACTTGCTGCTTGTACGGATTTATGTCGCAAATTTCTCGAATAGTCCATGACTTTCTTGTTTAATTCTTTGAGTTTTATCATTCAACTGGTTGTGTTGCATGTTTATCATTTCTTTTGTCACATGCACGACAGGATTGGGAGGTAGCTAAGAGGGTCCTTTGGTACCTTGCAAGGTCACGGAATATACGACTTGCTTTCGGCGGAGAAGAGGTCAAGATTCATACTTGAACCGATGCGAGCTACATAGTCATACCAAGCCGCCGCTCCACCACCAGATTCATTCTGAAGATCGGAAGTGTAACATGTTGCTGGAGCAGCAAGCTTTAGAATGTCACAGCTCAGTCTACAATCGAGGCTGATTACATGGCAACTAGCTCAGCTGTCAATGAGTTACTTTGGGTAAATTCTCTCCTTCAAGAACTTCGTTTTATGTAATATAGACCTCAAATAACGTGGTGTGACAACCAAGCTGCTATAGTGATTGCATCTAACCCAAGTCATCACTTCAAAAGCAAACACATTGATGTAAAGTTGCATTTTGTAAGAGAGAATGTGGTGAACATAATTTTAAACTCAGTTATTTGCCGGATGAGATGATGAAAGCAGATATGATGACTTAGCCTTTACCTGCACCTAAGTTGAAGCTTTGTAGAGAGGTATGTGGACTTAGTGGCTGAAAGAGTCTAAAGGTTTAAGGGAGTGTTGGTTTTGGAAACCTTTAGTCCTCTCTATATCTCGTGTGTAAGAAAGAGAGTCTAGACTTTGCCGGTTTTTGTGTCCAACCTGAGTTGACACAGACAAGATTTGGTGTGGTATGTAACTCCAAAGGGAGTTCATAGATTTGGTACCCTCTATGTACACGTGTCAGTCCGTGGGGAAGTCGAACTTGGTTGAGTAGGTTGTCAAAGTATAGATTTACTTGAGGGGTTAGATTTACACGTGGAGGTTCATCTTTGATGATGAATGAATACGCGGACGGCGGACGGAGTTCGCCTTCATTTTTGGAAGAGAAATATTGACAGAGCCGTCATTTCAGCGAACTAACTTTGACTGCGTACTTTAGCAATGGGTAGAGTTAAGGATTGATGTAAATACTTGTACGGTAGATGGCGGGGTTTAGTTTGATTAATGTTTAGTGTACCAACAAACCACGGTTAATGTGGTACGGTTTAGATCAGCGGTAGGTTTACTTTGTATATGTAAGACTTAGAAGATTTTGGAGTTAGGAATTTAGTGAATGGAAAACTGCGAAGCAGTTTTTGTGTTTTTTTTTTGAATAAAAAGATCATTGTGATCTTTTGGCAGAACCCTGTGAAATTCAGCATGAATTTTCTTTGTTATACTTTTTATATTGTGGAAAATTTGCAGACCTATTGTGTGTAATGTTTGCTTGGGGCTTCATTGTGAAGTCGGTCTTTTTGAGGTTTCAGCGAGAGTTTCCTCTATGGTAATCTGAATATTATGGCAACTGCTGGTGCTTCTTCTTCCTCCTCTGGGTCACCGGTTGCCTCAAATCAACAGGTCACGGGACCACCCTCACGGATCTCGGTGTTTAATGGCCAAAAATATTTATATTGGGCGGATTTGACTAAGTCTTACCTTAAGCAAGTGAGATTGTATGATGTGATTTCCGATGTTCTTCCGAATACGGATTCTGATTTTGAAAAAAAAAATGCGAATGCATTGCCCTCAAACTACACTTGTCCGAAGATCTGAACATGACATATATCAATATCTCTAAAGCATCTGATATATGGAAGGCTTTGCGGGAGTCATTTGTCCTAGCAAGTGAGCAGAATGAGGTTATAACTGCAGGGAAAATTTAGGATTATAAGTATACCGGGGGTGACATTAACTCCTATTGTAATGGCTTGAAGCTTTTGCTGTTGGAAAATGCACATTCTACCCTGTATTCAACCGTCATTCACCTGCCAATTTAATAAGATGCAGAGAAGGAGAGGGAGAGTGAGAGTGACTGGGAGAGGGAGAGTGAGGGAGGGAGGGGGAGAGAGACGGGGAGAGTGAGAGAGACGGGGAGAGTGAGAGAGGGAGAGAGGGAGAGAGGAAGAAGAGAGAGGGAGAGAGGTAAAGTTGGAGAGATGGAGAGCGTGAGAGGTAGAGGAGAACAAAAGGGAGGTGAAGAGAGAGAGAGATAGGGAGAGGGAAAGGGAGAGGGAAATAATGGACAAAGGAAGAAATGGATGTAGGGAGAGGGGAGAGAGGGGGGGAGAGGGACGGGGGAGAAACAGATAGGAGAGACGGAGAGTGGAAAAAAGGGAGAGAAAAAGAGGGGGATGGAGAGAGATAGAGAAGTTATTAAGATTTCTTTTTTGGCGTTCTTCCAAATCAGCACAAGTCAACTTGTTTTGACATTTGAACAACGAGTGGATATCGCTCTTGGAGCTGCCGAAGTATTGCGATATCTTCACACGCAAGCAAAACTGACGATTATTCATTGCGATGTTAAGGCAGACAATATCTTTTTGGACACAACTATGCAGGTAATATACAAGCCATTTATTAAGATTGAATCAATAATTAAAATCTTATTTTCATTTTTTTCCGAATTTTGTCCTATAGAGATGTTTCTTGCGGGTGTGTGTGCTTGAGTTTTTACTTGCAAATTAGATTTTTCTTAATGCTTAAAATGAAACTGAATAAGTTAATGTTTCATGTCACGCTGGTCTTATATTCAATCAGTTGAACTGGTTTAGTAATTAAAATTTTAGTTCACAAATTTCAATCTATCTATCAAACTAAAATACTTTATGTTGGATTGCTTGCTTATGCACGCTGTACTGTTTTTGTAGTCTCTTATCTTTTTTATTCTGCCAGCTTCTGGTTGACCTGAAAGTGTATTTTGGATTTCTTTTCTTTCATTCATTTCTAGGGGTCTTGTTATCTATAGTAATGTCATTTAGATTTTAGTTCATTGTGCAAAGATCTCCCGTCAAGTGTCCTATAGCGCATTTTTCAATGTGCTGAAGTTGTATGTGACAAACGAATAACATGCATTGTACATTTGGTAACCAAAAATGAACCCTGTGCAGAATAACGAGAAATGGCATCTGGGCATAAATTGTGTCCTAAAACGTGATAAAACGCTCCTCGTGTTTCAAGGCAAATTCAATTCGGACTCTCATACTTTTTTAAGCGAAAGTTTGTGATTTCGGTCTTCTAAAGGACAATGAAAACAAAGAGGAATTAGCGAAGAGAACTGCAATTGCTAGAACTCATGGTTACATGGATCCGGAGTATTACTCTACTTATCAAGTCACAGCGAAAAGCGACGTTTAAAGGTGAGATCAGCTTTTCCATTTTTCCCTAGAGCACAATTTTGATTTTTTTTTTTTTAGGAGTCAAACATGTGTATGTTCATAAAAAACAATTAAGATGAATTTATCCACACATAAAGAAGTTGTTTTTTTTCTGTTAACATAAGAAACTCCTTCGATTCCATCGTAGTGGCTGAGAAATCCTTCATTGTTTTTGTTTATTTTCGAAATTGCTGGTAAGAATAATTGTTTGGTAACTTACGATTTTTTAGAATTAACATATGTGATTTTTGTGGCGTTTCTATGAGTAGTTTTGGAGTTGTCATTCTGGAACTCATTACTGTCAAATGCAATTCATGAGGAAATAACAGGAGACGGTGTTCACGAAAGGATTTCTTTAGCAAATTGGTTATGTAGTCGATATTTTTCCATTTTGTTTGCCGTCACACATATATACACGCATGTACAAATATTGTATGTATATGTTTATAAATAATTGTATCCCTATGTCTTTATATTCTTAAGAAACCCGTGTAGTAACATGAGTCGAGTCCTTGGTCTAGTTGCCTTATCATACCCAATTAGATTTCTTGATTATTGATAGCTCCAAGGTACTCACCTTGAAAATTTCTTCTAAAATTCTTGTTTGTTGATTAATTTCCACTATTAAACCTCCTATCCTGCTATTTTAAATTTTAGTTTATTAAGCAATGTCAAAAAGAAAACCACTTTGTCGCGTACCTTGTTTCAAACGCATTATAATTTATCCCTACCTTTTTGGTAACGTAAAGCTATTTAATGATTATTATTGGCTACCTCTACAGGCGCTGAAAATGATGCGGTCGACCTTAGGACTTTCCTCCATCATCGACCGAGTTTGGACTAAAACTACTCTTTGGATAACGTGAACATCTTGTCGAGTGTCGCGGCATCCTGTCTTCAAAAAGTTTATATGTATCGAACACAAATGGCTAACGTGGCGAGCCATTTGCGTCTACTTAAGATAAAAATGGAGAATAAAGACTTACAAGGCATGGAAAATAACGGATTGACACTAATTCCAAGTGTAGAAGTTTCCGAAAAAAAATGTCCCATATATCATATTCTCAGAATGACCACTTCTTTTAAAGGCAGTTCTCTCAACAGCTGTTTCATCAGCTTCAGCTCCTTCTTCAGGCCTGTTCAAAAAGAAAGCGTTTTTCTCCCCCCGGTGAATATTTTAATGCCATTGTTGTTTGGATTCATTCGGACAATTCAAATTTATTTTACTTTACCATTTATGGCTCTTGGGAACACCATTCCTCCAACTTTACAACGCCTTCAAACTGCGATATATATTGAACGGAATTGTCCAATCTTTAACTAAAATTCCATGGTTTAAATTTTTCAGTCATTACACCCCTACTTTTTCTTTTGACCCGCGTTCTTTTTCTTCATGAGGTTCCTATAAGTCGATCCCCACATAGAACTACTTGCCACATGCTTTACCACCTAAAATAAAGAAAATGTTGACATATTTTTAAAATTTTCAAAAAACAAACACCGATACCTTAATAATAACATGCCAGTTTGCCGCCGGATTTTAAATGTCAATCCATATGGAATACCATTTCTCCTCGAACTTTTTGTTGTGTCGTACTTGGCTTTCTTTGATTTTAAAAGTTTATGTATTTAAAGACAACGAGGAGACGTGTTGGCTTTTTTACTATAAAAGCCGTTATTAAACCCCAATGTAGGGAAAAAAAGGGAAAAAAAGTAGAGGTAAAAAAGCTTAGATGCATCATATTTTTGGGTTAGATTACAAATGAAATTTCGCGAGCGATGTCAAACCCCAACTAATAAAACTCGAAATAATTACAATTTACAATAGGAAAAGAAATCTGGCAAAAATTTGGAAGAATGAGCAAGAATTGGTGGAAAAGCTGTGAAAGTCTTAATGGGACAACTCGAAATAAGCTATTATATGGTGATATAGGCTAGTATTTGTTGTTTTCTCCCTTTGCCCCATATTTCTATTTCTTCTTTTATCTACTGTTTAATTAATTTTCCTTCGATTTTTGCAAATGTATCAAGTTTCTTAATAAGTAAATTTTCGTTGTAGGGTCCTTGTTATTGTCATTTTTCCATAATTTTTTTGACATGATTTCACTTTATTGGAAAATTTGGAGTGTAACCGTCATTTCACCCTTGCTTCTTTCCTTCTTCCTTCCTTCCCATCCTTTCTGGGTATATATTTAGAGTTTCATTTGAATAATATTTGGGTAAAGACAATATCCGGCAAGGCCCAAACGCGCATTCCCTACGTTTAGCAGTAGGATCTCACATTTTTAAGTTAACTTGGTGAATGTTTCATTGCATGTAAATTGATTTAAGCGACATAAAAAACGTGCATACAAAAAACATTACAAGTTAATACATTATCATGTGCTAAATGCCAAAACCATAAAAGTAAAATTAAAAAAGTAGTTAAAACATATATTTTAAAATAAGACATATATGCACAAGACTGTAAATAATCTACCTAGTACATTTTTGAGCTCAATAACATAAAAGGACAAAAAAAACAGAAAATACGCGAAAGAAAAAATGCTTCAGTTTAGTAGAGTCCATTTGTATATATTTCTACTTATCTTTTCACCAAAAAGAGAAAGAATAAAACACTTGAAAAAAACACGCTGCTCCGTTTTCATTAACGAAAGTCAAAAATTCTATCCTTTTCCTCCTTTTTTCCCTTACTTCTTATTTTTTATCTTCTTCCTAAAACTGTTATCTTTCTTCTTCCTCTTCTCATAATTATCCTTCTAGTTTTCCCTTTCATCCTCGTCTTTCTCTCTTTCTTGCACTCTCTCTTGCCTCCCTCCATCATCTTCCTAATTGTAACATCCACTTCTGTCACAATATAATGT
The DNA here is from genome assembly GCA_037447655.1 of Zygnema cylindricum. NCBI lineage: Eukaryota > Viridiplantae > Streptophyta > Zygnematophyceae > Zygnematales > Zygnemataceae > Zygnema > Zygnema cylindricum. The sequence continues at coordinate 39,818 of JBBHKE010002158.1, read as the reverse complement.
AATTCTGTTTTAGTGAGGCTTTCCTCTTCCTCACTATACTTGTTTACACATGTTTTCATCCTTTGTTTTCTCGTCACTTGATATTTTTCCTCTATCGAAATCATCCCTCTCGTCCTGTGTATCGAGGGCCCGTTGCCGATAATCAATATATACCTTTTTTCGGGTATCCAAAAATCGATATATTGTGTCAATATATGGTGAAGCTCAATATCGGGATATATAACCGACATATCGCGGGGGCAAGGGATCAAAGGAGTCTAGGGAATATTGTTCATTTTCCCCTACAAAATTTGTATACTACAGTTGTACGGACCGCCACCTCCCACCAAATACATCGCGATAACTTTTGTTGGTCTCGGATCGATATATCGAGCCCTCTGACCGTTTGATATTTGATACATCGAATATCAAATTTATCGCGAATAAGAATTTTAGATACACAATAGTGTTTGCTAAACTCAACACACTTGCACAACCCACTTTCCTAAATCCTCATGAACATCATTTTTTTTTAACTTGACTCACGAGTGGAATATCTTTTTTTTTGTTTTTCATAAACATTATTCTTTTCTTGATTTTTATCAATACGGCTAAAGCTTTCAGCTGATTAGTCCTTAAATTGTTCCTTTCCTTGTTGTGAATATGCAAAAATTTCAGATGCGAAGTTGGAATCATGTAGGGAATTAAAATTATGTTTCAAAAAGTTATTGTTGATTCGCTCTGTGTAGATTTGGTTACTACACCCACGATGTACATGGCAGAACGTTTTTCTGGTTTTTTTACTTGTGGCTTTGTACGAATTGCCCGTACGAGTTTGGAGGGCTTGACAATTTATTGATGACAGCTCAGCGTACACGCTACGAAGTCGACACACAAATTGGCACTAACTGCCAAATTAATGTTAATGCTATTTTTTTTTGGACACACAATCACAAATTAGCGTTATTAACACTAAATTGGCGTTTACGCTAATTTTTTTATAACACTAATAACGGTTAGAGGTGTAGTGTTATGTACCCCTCTAAACGATACCTAATTTTGGGTACCCAATAATCAATATATTGAGAAGCTCCACATCGCGATATTTCTCGATATATCGGTTCGATATGTCAATAAATTTATACCGTTATACATCAAAGCGAAGTTGGGATTCATTTTTTTTGTTCAAAAGCTCCCCCCTCAGCCTACCCCCCGCTTCCCCCGCCCAAACACCCTCTAATTTCCGGTGGCGCCAACAGTCGGGTAGAGGAGGGGGGGGAGATCTCCCGTACGATATTACCATACTTAATCTGTATGGACACCCACCTCCCACCAAATATATCGAGATGATTTTTGTTGGTTCCAAAGCGATATATCGAGCCCTCTGACCGTTCCTTATTTCAGGATATTGAATATCAAATTTATCGCGAAAAGTTTTTACCCGATGCACAATGCTGCGTGTAGCTATGTTTTCGGTCAAAGTCAAAATTAGAGTGTTCTCGTGTTCAAGCGGACAGGTGGCAAAATTTTAGAGGCTTCTTTCGGCACACGTTCTCACGCGTCGCGCCATCTTAAATATAGAGGTAGTGGGAGAATGTAATTTTATTATTTCTAGTAATGCTGGTGGAATCAATGTTGAATGTATAATCAATTGAAAGAAAGTGAGGGGAACAAATAAAGAAATAAGGTAAAAGAAAAAGATTTGTTATTTTGGTTATTTTGAGAGATTATTTTCCCAATATGTCTCTCAATGCCCATTCAATGTGATGTAATGTTGTGCTATGTCATTTCTTCCACTATTACAAGTATTTTTTGTTGAACATTGAGTGTTGAATCGATCCATTCACTCCCTCTTCCCCTTCCTCTCTCTCTCTCTTTTCATCTTTCCTTCGTCTTCTTATAACACTTTCCCCTCCCTCCTCCCTCGTTTCCCCTTGTATCTCCTATTTTCACCAATCCCTCTTTCTTCCCCCCCCTCTTCCCTACCCTCTTTTCCACCCTCTCCTTCTCCCTCTTCCTCTCCTCTCTTTCTACCCCTCCCTTTATTCCTCTTCCACTTTCCCTCTTCCTCCTCCTCTCCCTCTCTTTCTCCCTCGCCATCTCCTACTTTCCCTCTCCCTATCCACTTCTTCCCCCCCTCTCCCTCTTGTTTCTCTCCCCCTACCTCTCTCACTCTCCCTCCCCAACTTCTCCCCTCTCCCTTTAACACTTTCCCCTCTCTCCCCCTCCCTTTCCCTCTTCCCCTCTTTCTTTCCTTCTCCCTCTTTCTCTCCTCTCCTTCTCCCCCTCCATTTATTCCTCTCCCACTTTCCCTCTTCCTCCTCCTCTCCCTTTTCTTCTGCCTTGTTAGGATTGCAATGTGGGATTTTGGTTCATTTTTAGTGTGGGTCATGTTGGGATATTGTTGTTTCGTGGCATTTTGCGTAGCGTCGTAACCAACATTTATTTGTTGGACGAGAAGTGTCACTTCATCATACATTATGTACGACGTCGTTTCGTGGCGGTACCTTTGTTATCCGAGAACAAAATGTAATATTTCGTTTCGCGTGACTTTTGTTTTCGTGTGCAGGTGTTTCATTTTGCGTGCAGGTGTGTTCATGAAGCGACACGTGTAAAGTCAGCTTATGGAGTTAGTCGTTTTGAAGGAAGAAAGCGCATGCACCTTCCTTCGTGGAAATTTCCCTGCAGTGTGTGATAGTTAGCTAAGGACAGAGCTTGTCGCTATGCTAAGTCTTGCTTGTCTTACCTAGTGTGTGACAGTTAGCTAGGGATAGAGCTTGTCGCTATGCTAAGTCTTGCTTGTCTTACCTAGTGTGTGACAGTTAGCTAGGGACAGAGCTTGTCGCTATGCTAAGTCTTGCTTGTCTTACCTTTGTTGTCTGTTAGTGCAAAGTAGCGAGTATATAGGCAGCACTGTACAATATAGAGTATGTCAATTAATCTACTTTAGATGATTAATCTTAGAGATTATTTAAAGAAGAGAGAAGAGAGATGATGTAAAGAGGCTTTGGCCAAGAACACTTATAAATCTTTTTGGCCGAATATTCCTCTTGTCTTTTATGAGCTTCCGCTGTGTAATGATTAACGATTTGTGGATTTATTTGAGTGAATGTCTTTTGCTTAAGATCCTTCAATTGGTGTCGGAGCAAGTGCTTCAGAGTTAGAGAGAGTGCGCATGGGGAGGAAGAAAAATTGAAATAATCCTTCCCCATGTCGACTTCAGAGAGAGCAAGAGAGTTCAGTTTTTTGTGTTCTCAATTTGAGGAGACCCGGAATACGTAAAGAAAATTTGAAGAAATGTTTGATACACTTATGAGATATGTAGATTCTCGTTTTCAAACTCAACCGAGTGAGAGCAAAGAATACACTTCCTTTTCGGCTATCGATCCATTCTATGAAGGAGCTAATGAGAGTGAGAGAGAAGAGAGGATTAGGAAGGAAAAGACGAAGATAGAAGAAGAGAGTCCTGTTACGGCGAAGGATTGGAAAACGAAGAAAATTATAATATGGCGGGGAAATTCGTGGCCTTTAATGGCACCAATTATATCGTTTGGAAGAAGTTCAATTCTGACCAACTTATTCTCAAGAAGATTTGGAGGATTGTTAACGGAGAGGAGAAAATGCCAATCGAGAGCAAGCAGGGTGCCCAACGGAGGTTAAAAGATATTGCGACATCGACCATTTGATGAAAAATTGCACTTCTTCCTTGCTTGATCGTTTTCTCGCTCACGGCACGGCCCATGAGTGTTGGCAAGCACTTGAGGAGTAATATGAGAAATGCGTTGAGAAAAAGGGTCAAAATGATTATATGGACTTTATGAATTTTAAAATCAAGTCAAATGAATCGATGGACGATGCCATGAAGCGCTTCAATATTATACTCAAGCAATTAATCAACAATGGCCGAGTAATCTTGGATGCGAATAAGTTAAGCGTTTTTCTTAATGTTTTACCGAAGAAGCTTTCACATCTTCAAGCTATTTTACGAGCAAAGGCGGATAACAACTTCGGATTCACCGTCAATAAGAATAGAGTGCAAAAGATATTTTGTGACAATTAAGTTGCGATTGCAATTGCAGCAAACCCTAAACATCACTTTAAAGCAAAAAATATGGATATTCGTTTGAACTTTGTTAAAAAGAAATTTGAGAATAAAATAATTAGTTTGGTATATAGACCGGATGGAGAGATGATAGCAGATATGATGACTAAGTCGGTTCCCTCTTCCAAATTGATATTTTGTAGGGAGAAGTGTGGAATGAAAGAAAAGATAGACTAGAAAATAAAAGGAGTGTTGAAAAAGGGTATTTTAAAATCTATCTTCTTAGTCAGTCTATGGGCATTCTACATTTTTCTCATACTTGTCGTAGTCATTGAGAAGTGGCAAGCAACAGAAGACAGGCAAGACATAGCTCCTAAAAAAGATCGGCTGCCAGAACAAGGATTTGATCTAGTGACCTTTGGATGACAGACGTATGGAACAACCTTCTGCCTTATTCTGTAGGTCTTGATGAATCGATATTGATATTGTATTTGATGAATATTTATAGAGTAACGCAGCAACACATTCCAACGAAATGAATCATTGAAACGTACAGTACCGCACAAAATAATGTACCGTACAAAATGAACGAAACGAAATCAAATGTTGTTTCGCGATAAACGGTTCGCAAGGTAAAGACACAATTTCAAAGGTCAAAGTGGATGACGACCATAGACATTCAACGGTCAACACGGAACGATGAACGTTCAATTTCAACGGTCAACATTATTCGGTGCGCCATCAGATCGAACAACCGACATTGATCGTCGAATTACGAACGGACGGCACACGTGAGTGTCGGCATGCCGGAAGTATTTTTTTGGGAGCACTTCGCCAAGGGGACAAAGATGACACACGACACCATCGTTTAGGATGCCGAAGAAGAAAGGGTTAAAATGGAGACGTCTTATTTGCCACGTGGCAGACCGAGAGTGGTGCCAAATATTCCAGTACATAAAGTACAACAGCTATCGTACTTTGTATATACATTATTTAGCGTACAATGTTTTGATTGGTCTAGAGGATTTATGAGTAGGATCTTAGGACTTAAATTTTTTTTGAAAGCCCACTCTCCCAAAGGCCATCTGTATAAATATGTTGTCTTTGAACAGCCATAACTTAATGCTCAGGTGAGTAATATCAGAGATTCTTTTTGTTGCGGACTCAGGCGAGTATAGGCTAGCTTCCGTACTACAAACGAACGACGTCCGTACTGCGGACTGCAAAAAAACGGAAAAACAGACACCGCTTGTTTAACATAGTTCAAAAGTATGTGAAAGTAGGCCCATACAATATGCCTATTGTAAGCAAAATATACATTATGACCTTAAGACCCATATTGTATTGGTCCCAAAATGAAAAAAAATAGTGACATGGCTGAGTTGCACATCGATCGATAGAGAATTAAACGTCACGTCTAAATTTTAAAAAACATTCAGACAAAAAAATATTTTTCTGTGAGTTTTAAGGGATTTTTTATTTAAACCGTCAGATTTGGACGATCAAAGGTCGCTGATCAAAATAGCGATCTAAGAAGATCACATGAAAATTCCATAACACAACTTAAGATAAAGGTGCCTACAAAAGGTCTACGATAGAAACGCCTACTTTTGAACTATGATTTAAAGGTTTCCAGAAAGTCGACCACAAGTCCATTTTTTTGTATAGGGATTATAAAGTCAAAGTAGGTCTAACGCATTTTAAAAAGTATTAAATTTTATTTCATGCGCATATTCGTTATTTTTTTGGTCTTTCATGCGTACGTTTAATTGGCATGAGAAATCTGTGATTCATACCATAGATGTCTGATTCATACGGATTTTGACATTTTTACGAAATTTTGTTATTTTTTCTAGTTTTTGAATCTTTCGTAAAATGCATATATTTTTCGTACGGAAAAAATATACTGATACTACGTACAGATGAAGTGTACGGAAATTTCCAAAAAAAGGACACGCGGTCTCGTCTATAGTTGTCGAATTCGTACATATTTTGACTTATTTATGAAAACTGCATAACATTCGTCGATTTTATACTTTTCGTAAATTCCTCACAATTTTTGTTGTACATGAATGAACGCAGATCTCAAAAAACACACGGATAGTCTAACCCAAAAAAAAAATTTTTTAAATATGATAAAGAACGAAACATACAACGATATGTACGACATTATTCAGAAAGTGTACCCTAAAAATCTTAAAAGTACGGAAAATAGAAGGCAATTGTACTTAAATATAACGTAAGGAAACGCAAAGGAACGTAAGGTAATGTACCCTTAAAAGTAAAAACCATAAAATCCCCTTTAAAAAACCCTAAAAAGACAAATATGTACGGCCATTGTACGTAAATGTACAAACTATGTAAGGAAGTTGTACGGAAGTATAAGGGAATGTACAAAAATGTAGCCAAAAAATCCTTAAATAAATAGCCCTAGAAAATACGGAAAAATATGGACACTATACGTAGATGTACGTAAAGTGTAAGGCAATTTTACTCAAATACACGAAATGTACAAAAATGTACCCTTTAAACACCGCCACTATACACTGTGAATCACTATTAGGGTTAATGTTTTTTTTGCCATTTAAAACATATTTTCTCATTACACACATGTTGGATTGTGGATCTGATGATTGCGATGGAAATGTAAGATTCTTAGCTTCCGATTAGCGGTCTCAACTTAAAAATCGGACAAGTGTGTACGGATTAAAAATGTTTTAAGTGGCGTATATATTATTAACACTAATAGCGATGCACGGTATTATACAATCAAAGCCGGTCAACGCATTCTAAAAACTTTTGAATTGTTTCGTGTGCCAGTTAGAAAGTACCGTAACACTTTTTTTCCATGTTGTGACTCAGGTAGGTAGTAGTAGAATTTATTAGTATAAATTTTAAGACTTAGTGATTCTGATGTATCTCTTGTACAAGGCTTTAAAGGGCACATTTTGTGCATTTTAAGGGATATTCTTTGGGCTATATCTCTTGGTTTAAGTAAGCATTTTTATTGATACTCTGTGAGTTGTCAGCACACGTGGTAAACTACACGCTGGTGTAGTTTGGAGCCATTTGGCCATATTGATTGCTTTGTGCAGTGGGCCGAAGTCGTTATTTTGAGTGCTTCACCTTTTGGTTCTGTGAAGGCTTGTGATGTAGTGGTAGTTGGTGCTACTACGGTTGTCACTACACAGTAGGTCACGGGCCCACCCTCAAGAATACCTATCATTGATAACACGGACTATATCTATTGGGCGGATATGGTGAAGTTATATTTTCTGAATATTAACATTATGGATGTCTTTGATGGATCTTTAGCCGAATCGGATGTCGGCTGGAAGAAGAAGAATTTGCAATGTGTTCACATTATCAAACTTCTCATTCCAAAGGAGCTTGCAATGGCTCATATCCACATTGTAAAGGTGTTAGAAATGTGGAACTCTTTGAAAGATACGCACACCATAATTAATTTTCAGCACGAGATGATTACGGCTGGAAAAATTTGGGAGTATAAGTACACAGGCGGTAGTATGGCAAAATATTGTTATGGTTCAAGAAAATTACTTGTATAAAATGCTTGTTCAGGTGGCAGTTTTCCTAACAACCAACAAGCATTGTTGCCAATGAGAGGAATTCCTTGTGAATATAAAGGAGCTTTTGACAATTTGAAAAAAATACCACTAGATAAGTGGAACCTAGGGATAGCAATTCAGTATGTGTTAGATGAAGAGCCTAGTAGAAACTTTTAAAGTTAGTGACAAGCTGAAGCTTTACATACAAAAGTGCTCGAAAAAAGTTTCAGAATAGTCATATTAAAAAGAGGCCTGATGTATGTTATAATTGTAATGAAAATAGACATGGCTGTAGAAGTTGTCCAAAGTATAAAAAGGTTGCGGAAACTGGAATCTTTCGCACGAGTTGGTATATACAAAAATTAGAGTTTCGCTAACCTACATAAACTTCAGCCTTCACCTCAAATACGATAAAAATGGAAAAACAAGTTTTGAATTTTTCGGGAACAAACAAAAATTCCCTTTTTGCACACACTAATACGATTACAAGACAAAACGATTTTGGTTGGAAAATGGATCTGAAAAAGGAAGGTATAATATGTTGTTTTTGGAAATCTTTATGTCTCAGCAAATTTGTAGGATGGCGGAAAAAAAGATCTATAGGGACACGAGTCGTCACTTGAAACATAGTGCACGTTTTTTAATGGCATCGGCACTAGCATTGGAACAACGCAGTTGCAACACAGATGGAACAAACACTGTTGCGATTATTTCTGATATTGTTTGTACGGACAAACGCAGCCTGCGACCTAACGCGTCAAACGCCACTCCAGATATTTTTGGTACTAAACAACGCTGTTGCTACGCAACAAGACAAAAGCACCTGCGGCCGTTTTTGGTATGGGAAAGAGGTGCTACTACAGAACTGCATATATTTGAATGTGATCAGGAATTAAACTAAGATGCTACGGTTAATATGAATAAAGTCAACGGACAAGAATTATAAGAGAATAAATAAGTGACTCGCTAACAGATGTTTTGCAACAGCTGGATGGACGTACCCAAACAATTGTTAGTAAGTCAAGCGACAAGTATTTGAACAAATCACGTGTATGGGATTCTCAGTAATATTGATTGTACAAGTATAGATTAGCTTTAGCGTGATTAGAAGCACTTAAACCTTAGTGGCACTTTAGTTCTTTTGGAGGTATCTTTTATGAACTCTTGTATCGGCGGTACAGCACTATGTTGAAGGAAAAATGAGTGAAGTGTAGAAATTGATAGTTTAGTTTTAAGTATTTTCTAGGTTTAAATAGAAATACAGAAAGAAGCTTAGGCAGTCTATCTCTAACTTCTCTCTCCAACTCTCACACTTGTCGTAGTCATTGGGAAATTGGAGAGGAAGCTAGAGCCATGGCTATATAAGCTATGTAAAGGTTTACGGAAAAAATAGATTAGTTTATTTATTAATAGGTAGTTTAATAACTAAAAGGAAAGGTGTTGCAACCAGGATTTGATCTTGGTACCTGCCGGACGTTAAGCAGCCCGAAGCCGATAGACTTATCCGTTAAGTCTAAGTCTCGTGATACATGTTATAGGGTTTAATATTTATTTAAACATTACCACGTAACATAATTCATTTAACTGAAACTATTTAAGCGATACATAGATCTAGTTATGTTAAAGTACGGAATACGGTATATATAAGAAACGAGTACCGCGCATTTGTTTCTTTAAACAAAACAAATATCCCGCAAGTATTTATAACGGCTATATTTAAAATTTGCATTCAATCGGACGCCCGGGAAGAAATCCGAGATCATGGAAGAGAATCTCGGCGGTTTGTGGTCATCACCACATCGAATGACACGTGGCGAAATTATGTTGGATCGGGGCATCTCCGGAGATTACGGGACCGAATCCTGATAGGACATGTGTTGACTTTTAGGCCTTGTCGTAAAGTGTCCGTATAGAAAGTACACTGGATACAAGTCAAAAACTATGGAGGAAGGGAGCAAAAAAATCAGACCGACGAGTTTGGACCAAGGACTCCCAAAGGTTTATGTCATTTTTGTAAGAAATTGGGGCACTATATGGCAAAGTGCACTAAGCTAACCGAACTTTGGTTAAAGGAGGGGCAGACCGGTGGTACCCCGAGAGGAAAGAAAAAGGCCCTTATCACACAGGTACTTGAGGCTGAATCCGAGGACAAGGACGATGAGCTCCTTTAGGATGAGGAGTTGGAGGCAAAAAATGAGGTCAAAATTCCACGAAGGCAGATATGTGCTTACAGAGGATTGAAAGGTGAAACAGGCTCAGTTGTAGATTCAGGTGCCTCCATGCACATGTGTAAGGATAGGCACCTGTTCACTAACATAAGAAAGATTCCCACCATAGAGATAGAGTACCGGGGTGGGAGGATAGTCACCACTACTCTTGTAGGATCGGTAGATCTAAAAGTGTTAGTAGAAGGAAAGAGATCCATATTAACATTCTCCGATGTATTGTTTACTCTGGAGCTAAACAAAAACCTTATCTCTACATTTGTATTAGATGATAAGGGTTTTTTCACTAGCACTAGGGAAGGAGTCTTTACTGCTAGTTTTGAGGATGATGTCTATTTCATTGCTGAGAAAGGTAGCCATGGGATGTTTAGGTTGATCTTAAGTAATGAAATGAAGAAACTTTATTATGGTGGTGTTCATGATATTATGATATGGCATAAGAGGCTTGGGCATGTGAATTTAGATAAGTTAAGAGAGATGAAAAAGATGGGAGTGGTGGAAGGGATTCAGTTCAGTGAGAGTGATGATATAAGTGATTGCTGTGGATGTGCTCAAGGTAAAGCACACAGATTACCCTTTCCTAAGTCAGCCACCTATAAGTGAGAAAAAATTCTAGATCTAGTACACACAGATATTTGGGGACCGGCTAAAGTGCCCTCACCGGGGGGGAAGAGATTTATGATGACTATAACTGATGATTGGTCTCGGTATTCCCGGGTATATTTTTTGAAAAACAAGTCCGAAGCTCAGGATTGTTTTAGACAATATAAAACATGGAGCGAAAAACTCCATGAAACTCCAATCAAGAGAGTAAGGAGTGACAATGGTGGAGAGTATACTTCTAACCAGTTTGAGGATTTTCTGAGGGAAGATGGGGTTCAACACCAAAAGACAGTTCCAGAAAATCCGGAACAGAATGGGGTAGCTGAAAGGTTAAATAGAACATTAAGTGAAAGTGCTAGAAGTATGTTGTCAGATAAAAAGATAGGAAAAAGATTTTGGGCAAAACAATGAACTGTGCTAATTATCTCAAAAATAGAGTTCTTACTTCAGCTATAAAAGATCAAACACCTTATGAGAGATGGACAGGACGGAAACCAGACATATCTCACTTAAAGGTTTTCGGTGTCAAGTATTCAGTCTAGATACTGATCGTTCCAATTAGAAGCTAGATCCTAAAGGAAAACCGGGATACTTATTAGGATATGATGAGGATGTTAAAGGATATAGAGTTTATGATCTAAAAAGGGAAGATATAATCTTAGTAAAGCATCTAGTAGTTATGGATAAAGGAAAGTCTGTGGATCCCTTCAAATATACGAAGTTAGAAAAAATCAGATTTGAGTCAGAAAATTCCGATGACTTTGAGCTTCCTAACTATCCAGGTTTTAGAGAAGATGACATTCTTGCAGGTACAAGTCACACCGAAAAGGACTCGCTCTGGAAACTCCAGTGACAACTCTACCCGAAGCGGAAAACGTGGTGGAAATTGTTTCGGAATCAAGGGATAGGGGAGAAGCCAAGTTTGTTCGAAAGAATCAACGAGAACCATCTATTCCGGCCTCAAATTTTGAGGGGGGGAGGAGAAGTAGCAAAAGACTACTAGAAAAACAAATTAATAACAAGGTAACTAAACTATCTCATCAAGATGAACCTCAAACGTATGGAGAGACGATGACTTGTCCAAAAAGAAACTGGTGGAAGACAGCCATCAATGAGGAGATGGCCTTAATCATGGCAGCCGATACTTAGGAGCTGGTTGATTGTCCACCTAACCGAAAACCAATCGGTTGTAAGTGGGTTTTCAAATTAAAACTGAACCCAGATAACACAATTGAGTGCTACAAGGCCAGATTAGTGGCAAAGGGATTTACACAAAAAGAGGGAATTGACTACGAGGAAACCTTTGCCCTGGTGGTTAGATTTCCCTCCGTCTGCATACTTCTCAGTTTAGCAGCAGCGGAAGACATAGAAGTGCACCAGATGGACATCAAGACAGCCTTTTTGCATGGAGAATTGGAAGAGGAGATCTTCATGCGACAACCCGAAGGTTTTGTGGAGGAAGGTGAGGAGAGTAAGGTATGACGGCTAATTAAATCTCTTTATGGTTTGAAACAGTCACCTCGACAATGGAATAAGAAGCTTGATGAGTTTCTTACCGGTCTAGGATATATTCGGATCAGCTCAGATCACTCAATCTGTGTTTTCGAAGATGAGGAAGGTTTTATATTTATTGCAATTTATGTTGATGAGTTGCTTGTTTTAAGTAAATCAATGGAAAAAAATAATAAACTGAAAATCGATCTTAAGGGGAGATTGGAAATGAAGGATATGGGAGAAGCAAAAAATATTTTGGGAATTCAAGTAGAGAGAGACCGAAAAAGAAATATTATAAGACTGACTCAAAAGGAAGCAATAGGGAACATGCTTGAAAAATTTCAAATGGATAAAGCTAATAGTTGTACTACTCCAATGGAGTTGAAAAAGGGAAGTGAGGGAAGTGAGAAAGGAGTCATAGTCTTACACGAGGAATTATCTCCTGAAGAACAGAAGTTCATGCACACTATTCCTTACAGGCAAGTAATGGGAAGTCTAATCTATTTTATGAATTGTACCCGGCCGGATTTAGCTGCAGCCGTAGGAGTGCTGAGTAGAAGTCTAAATGCTCCCACTAAGAAGGATAGGGAGGTAGCTAAGAGAAAACCTTAGATATTTTATAGGAACTAGGGATCTATGGTTGCATTTGGGTGGGGAGAATATTGACATCACTACTTAGAGTGATGCCAGTTATGGTGATGCTCCGATGAGGAGATGCACTTTTGGATATGTATTATATGTGGGTGATGGGGCTTGCTGTTGGAGTAGCAAACAACAAAAGGTTATTGCACAGGCCATCATGGAGGCTGAGTATATGGCCTCTTTCTTAGCTGTAAAAGAATTGATGTGGGTCAAGTCTTTGCTTGGTGAGCTTGGTCACCTTAAGAGTGGTGTGCAGAAAATATTTTGTGATAATCAGGCAGCAATCGCTATTTCTGCCAATCCTAAACATCATTTTTAAGCCCAACACATGGACATCAGACTCAGCTTTGTTAGAGAGAAAGTAGAAAACAAAATAATCAGTTTAGAGTACAGACCAGATAGTGAGATGGTAGCAGATATGATGACCAAACCTGTGCCTTCCCCTAAGCTAATTTTCTATAGGGAGAAGTGCGGTCTGAAATTAAAGATTGACTAGAAAATAAGGGGAGAGTAGAAATTAATGGTATATTCTTAGTATTTTCTATGTCTAAATAGAAATATAGAAAGAAGCCGAGGCAGTCTACCTCTAACTTCTCTCTCCAACTCTCAAACTTGTCGCAGTCACTGAGAAATTGGAGAGGGAGCTAGAGCCATGGCTACCTAGGCTATCTAGAGGTTTACGGGAAGTTTATATTAGTTAGGGTTTATTTATTTAAAAAAATTGTGTCGGCGACAGGAATTGATCCTTGTACTTACACGCTGGTAGACAGGGAGTAGCCAGTAGCCTTAGCCGTTAACTCTAGGAATAACATTACGTAATATGAAGTTTGATAATTATTTAAACATTAATACGTAGGATAAATCATTTAACTGAAACCATTTACGGTATACATAGATCCGATAATGTATAAGTACGGAATACGGTACATGCAAGAAATCAATACCGCGCATTTATTTCGTAAGTGAAACGGATACCGCGCATGTATTTATTACGGCTACGATTAAATTCGATTCTAATCGGACGGCCGGAATTAGCGCCGAGATCGCGGAAGAAGATTTCGGCGGTTTGTGGCCATCGCCACATCAGATGACGCGTGGCGGAATTACATTGGATCGTGGAATCTCCGGAGATTATGGCACCGAATCTGGATATGACATGTGTCGACATTTAGGCCATGTCGTACAATGTCCGTACATATAGTACACCGACAGCTGTACTTTTGCGTACGGAACTGTATTCTGATTGGTTCCTTACATCAGTAGATAGAGTCTGTGAGAGATATAGGACTTAGAAAAATTAGGAGATAGGACCCTCTCTTCCAGAGAGCTTCTGTACTAAAGGTCAACTTTGACCCTCCATAACTTACAGCTTAGGGGAGCAAATTTAGAGATTCTTTTTGCTATCGACTCAAAGGAGTCTTTCCTTAACAGGGTTGCAGTTGGTCAGAGTTTTTGTCTGCCAGGGTGGCTGTTATTTTTGCTGAAACACAAAGGGGTCAGGATTATCTTAGAGGCTTTTTGGAAGCTGTGTACTCTGAGGACTTATGGAGGTCAAGGAGAAACCCAGAAGAAGTAAACACTCCGGAGAAAGACAGATTGAATAGAGCCATAAATGATGAGATGGCCTCCATCATGGAAACAAATACTTGGGAACTAGCGGATTGTCCTTTGGACAGAAAAATCGATTGGCAGTAAATGGGCGTTTAAACTAAAAGTGAACCCAGATAATACCATTGTGAGATATAAGGCTCGATTGGTAGCAAAGGGGTTCACCCAAAAAGATGGGATTGACTATTAGGAGACTTTTGCTCTAGTTGTTCGGTTCCCATCAGTTAGGATTCTCCTCAGTCTAGCAACAACGCAAGACATAGAAATACACCGGATGGATATTAACAGTGCCTTTTTTAATGGTGAGTTAGAGGAAGTAATTATCATGAGGCAACCTGAGGGGTTTGTGGAGGAAGGAGAAGAGAGCAATGTCTGGATGCTCATAAAGTTCTTATATGGACTGAAGCATGCTCCAAGGAAATGGAATAAGAAACAAGATGAGTTTCTCACCAGTCTGAATATATCTGGATCAGCTTTGACGATTCTATCTATATTTTTGAAGATGAGGATGGTGTTTTTTTTATTGCAATCTATGTGGATGATGTGCTTGTGCTTAGCAAGTCTTTGGAAAAGATCAATAGACTAAAGAAAGATCTTAGAAGCATATTTGATATGAAAGATTTAGGTGAGGCAAAATACATTTTGGGGATCTAAATGTAGAGAGATAGGGGGAAAGGGATTATCAGACTTACTCAAAAAGAAGCAATAGGTAATATGCTTGAGAAATTCCAGATGGAAAATGCTAACAATTGTACCACTCCCATGGACTTGAAAAAAGTCAGTGATGGGAGTGTAAAAGGAGGAGTGATGATCTTAGATGATCAAATGAGTCCAGAGGAGAGAGAGTTTATCAAGTCTATCCCTTATAGAAAGTTCGTAGGAAGATTGATCTATTTTATGAACTGTACCAGGCCGGACATAGCGCAACAGTTAGATTACTTAGTAGGAGTCTTAATGATCGTAGCAAGAGAGACTGAAGGAAGCCAAAAGGCTCATGAGATATCAGGTGGGAACCAGAGAGTTATGGTTGCATTTGGGAGGGGAGCACAATGACATCACTACTTGGAGTGATGCCAGTTATGGGGATGCACCTATGACAAGATGCACTTCTAGGTATGTGTTGTATGTGGGGAAAGGTGCTTGTTGTTCAACAGTAAGCAACAAAAGGTAGTTGCTCACTCTACTATGGAGGCTGAGTACATGGCCTCTTGTTTTACTGTGAAAGAGTTGATGTGGGTCAAGGCGTTGTTGCAAGAATTGGGGTATATGAAGGAGGGAGTGCATGAAGTGTTTTGTGATAATCAAGCAGCCATTGCAATTGCAGCTAATCCAAAACATCATTTCAAGGCTAAGCATATAGACATAAGATTGAGTTTTGTGAGAGAAAAAGTTGAGAATAAGATTGTGAATCTTGTATATAGATTTGATTAGGAAATGGTGGCTTATATGATGACAAAACCAGTGCCTTCTCCTAAGTTAAAACATTGCAGAGAAAAGTGTGGACTAAAACTAAAGTTTAAGTTAGACTAGAAAATAAGGGGAGTGTTAAAATTACTAGATTTATAGGGTATTCTCTAGGTCTAAATAGATCAGTTAAATGGAAATAGAAAAAGGCGGACAGCCTGCCTCTACCTCCTCTCTTTAGCCACCATACTGGTTTTGTCACTGAAAGATAGAGAGGGTGGTTGAGCCATGGCAGCCTTAGTTTCATATGCAGGACTAAAGAGTAACATAAGTCACTCTCAACAAAAGGTTGAGTCTGGTAGGACTCGAACCTCTGACTGGCAGAGCGAGGCGTAACCGTCAGCTCTAACCGGTCTGTCATAGAAGTTCGTTAAGTTATATAGGGTTTGATAAATACTTAAACTGTAACAGGATCTTAAAACCAATTAACTGAATTATAAATGAAGGAACATAGAACTAGTTAAAGTACTGTGCGAACGTGATCCCGCATGAAACAAATGAATCGGACATTTGTTTCGACGGCTGACATTTAATGTCACATTTAATCCAACGGCATATGTTGGCGCCGAGATCTCGGAATGGTCACTTTGGCGTTTTCGAACGTGGCATGACCTGGCGCCACGTGGAGGTTTGGTCGCAAGACTTCCGGGAACATACGGACGAGTGGAATATTGACACGCGTCCACTCAGTGGCCTTGTCGTACACAGGCCGTATAAAAAGGACATCGGCCGCAGTACCTTTCTATACTATACAGTTATTTGATTGGTTTGTATTTCAGTAGATAGGGATTGTGAGAGGGGTTAGGACTTAGCATAATTTTGGGTAGACCACCTCTCTCTTTGAGAGTCTGTATAAATTGGCATTTTCGCCACCTCATAACTTATCGGTTGGTTGGTTGTTTTTAGTGATTCTTTTTGCTACGGACTCAAAGGAGTCCACGTTGCACAAGAGTACAGTCAAATTGTCATTTTGTCTACTTTTTCAGCAGTCGTTGTGGCTGAAAGTGGGTTAGTTAAAAACTATCTAGAGGCTTCATGAATTCTGTTGTCCAATGGAGGACACGTAATTGCACCTACAACTAAATCTGACACAATATAACGTTGTCGTGCGTCTGCGCTACGGGCTGCGTAAGGTTGGCATAATTTGACGCTGCCAGCCGTTGCACTACAAACGGCTGTACCGCTGGCATAATGTAACATTGCCAACCGCCGCAGTACAAACCGCGTACGGTTGGCAAAACTTAACGTTATTGTGCGTCCGCAATACAGACCGCCGTACTGCTGGCACAATGTAGCATTACCGTGCGACGCAGTATAGGCATGATAAACTGGACAGGGTACATGCCCGTGTAACGCGTATTGATTTACTAGTCAAAAAAATCACTATTATCGGGGGCCTTATCAAAGAAAATCAGTATTATCGCAAGCCTAATCAAAGAAATCACTATTATCGCGAGGCTTATCAAAGAAATCACTATTATCGAGAGCCTAATAAAAAAAATCACTATTATCGCAATCGTTACCATTGAAATCACTATTATCGCGATCATTATCATATAAATCACTATTATCATAATCTTATCATTAAAATCTATGACTATAATTAATATTAAAATTATTATTACTACTTAATTATTATGACTATTCGTATTATTCTTATTGAGATTATTGTTACGCGTATTATTATAGCTGAAATTGTAATCATTGTTACAATTAAAATTAAAAATATTATTACTACTTAATTAATATTACTATTTGTATTATTCTTATTGAGATTATTGTTACGCGTTTTATTATAGCTGAAATTGTAATCATTCTTACAATTATTATTTATGACAGAAGTTATTGTTACTACGATTGTGAACCATAAACATTTCGATTCGACGGTCGTCGGTTATAAAAACCTACCTTTGTCAACCGTAAGTTCAACTTAATTTTGAAACACCGAGTGAGATGTTGAAATAAGTAGTTTTAGTATATTTTCTAGGTCTAAATTTATTAGAAAAGAAAATGTAGGCAGCCTGCCTCTATCTCTTCTCTCTCTCTCGCCCCCATACTTGTTGTAGTCACTGAAGGAGAGAAAGAGAGAGCAATGGAGCCATGGCTGCCTCAACTCCATAGGAAGGACTAAATAGTGGCTTAAGCCACTCTCAACAAAAGGTTGAGTCCGGCAGGACTCGAACCCCCAACCGGCAGAGCGCGGCATAGCCGTTAGCTCTAACCAGTCTGTCGTAGAAGTCCGTTAGGAGATATAGGGTTTCATTACTATTTAAACTATTCTAATGTACTAGATTCATTTAACTGGAACCCTTAACGCCACACATAGATACAGTTCTACAAAATACGAAGTACTGTACTTGTTTGAAACGAATATCGCGCATTTTGTTTTGACAGCGAAACAAATATCGCGCAAGTATTTATTACGGCCGAGATTGAATTTCGCGTCAAATCTAACGGCGCGCATCATCGCCGAAATCCCGGAATGGTCATTTTGGCATTTAGTGACGTGGCATGACCTGGCGCCACGTGGGAAGACATCATTCGGTCGCGGGAATTCCGAGGAGCGTACGGACGAGTGGAAAGTGGATACGCGTCCACTTAATGGCCTTGTCGTACAGAGGCCGTACAGAAAGTACATCGGCAGTAGTACTTTCTAGTACTATACAGTTTTGTGATTGGTTCGTACAGGCAGTAGATAAGAGCTGTGAGAGGGAATTAGGAAAAACTAGGACTTGGGAAAATTTAGGTAGATAGTCCTCTCTCTCTGAGAGTTTGTATAAATTTGCATCTTTGCCACCCTATAACTAATCGTTTGGTTGGCTTTTTTCATTGATTCTTTTTGCTACGGACTCAGGGGAGTCCACGCTGCACAAGGGTGCAGTCAAATTGTCAGTTTGCCTTCTTAGGCAGTAGTGGTCGTGGCTTAAAGTGGGTTAGTTAAATACTATCTAGAGGCTTCCTGTATTCTGTAGTCCAATGGAGGACACAAAATTGCAGGTTATGGGCCCACCCTTTAGGGTGCCCACCTTCAATGGATCTGGGTTCATCTATTGGGAAGCCATGATGATGGGAGCTTTGTGTGAAAAACGATACTGGGGTATCGTTAGTGGACAAGTGAAACGTCCACCTTCTGGAACTCCACCAGGATTTGGGGGAGTGAGGTTTTCTGCAACAACGGCTGCCTCAGCGGAGGAGGCAGATGATGGGGACACCAGTGTGGCCGAAAAGGAGAAAGGGAAAGAGACACCCCTCACTCCTATTGCCACAGTATCGGGAGCGGCGACCGTGAAGACCGTGGAGAACGATACTCAAATGTGGGAGGATGTAAACATGGCTGCCAAGAACTTCATTCTGAGGCACCTCACTCAAGGTTTGGCCACTCCTCATCTTCACATTTACAAGGTCGAGGAGTTGTGGGAGAGTTTGGTGGAGATTTATAGAGCTGGAACTATTTAGGAGCTCCAGTTGGCTAAGCAAAAGCTATTGAGTTACACTTACAAAGGAGGAAAGATGTTAGATTACTGTAATGATCTTTTTTGTTTGTATATAGAAATGGAAAGTGCCGGGTGGACAGGTACAATGAAAATGAAAGTTAACACCCTTATCATGAAATTACCAGATGAGTTCGAAAACATAGTGTACCGAGTACAAGGAATGCCTGATAGTTCATGGAAATGGAACACAGTAGTTAGGATGATACTTGTGCAGGAAAACACAATGGAGATTAGGAGAGGAGGAAAGAGCATTCAAGCTCTAGCAGCAGGAGGGGATTGATGGGGGAAGGACCCGAAGAAACCTTATAGAGGGGAAAGAGATCATTCTGGGGGACGAAGGCCCCCAAAGGGTCTTTGTCATTTTTGCAAAAAGCCGGGACACTTTATTGCAGATTGTGTGAAGCTATCACAGCTGAGGCTCCAAGAGAACCGTGGAGGGGGTTCTTCCGGAGGGAAGAAAAAGGCACTTGTGGTTACAAAAGTGTCAGGAGAAACCGAGGATGAGTCCTCTGAGGAGGATGGGGAACTTCTTCTTGACGAGAGTTTGGAGGAGAAGGATATTCCTCGGAGGCAGAAGTGTGCCCTTGGAGCAATCCGGGAAGCTCCACAGGAAGGATGGATCATCGACTCAGGTGCATCCATGCATATGTGTCGTGATAAAGAACTCTTCACTAAGTTAAGAAAGATTCCTACTGTAGAGATAGAGTATGGGGATGGGAGAGTGGTTACTACAGATCTAGTGGGATTAGTAGATCTGAAAGTCTTAGTGGAGGGTAAGACTTCCATACTTACATTCTCAGATGTACTTTACATTCCTCAGCTGAGTAAAAATCTTGTCTCTACGTCTGTGTTAGATGACAAAGAGTTTGATACTTTCACTAGAAAGGGAGTCTTTACAGCTAAGTATCCGGATGAAGTTTACTTTACAACAGATAAGGGTACCCAAGGAATGTTTAGGCTTAACTTGAGTAATGAAAAGAAGAATGCTTACTATGTTGGTGTTCCTAAGGTGATGATTTGGCATAGGCGGTTGGGGCATGTGCATTTTGATAGGTTAAGGGAAACGAAAAAGCTTGGGGTAGTAGATAGCATTCAATTTGGGGATAATGAAATGATGGATGATTGTAGTGGTTGTGCTCAAGGTAAGGCTCACAGACTTCCCTTTCCCAAAGCAGCCACATATAGAGGTGAGAAAGTGTTAGATTTGGTCCACACAGACATTTGGGGACCTGCAAAAGTACCTTCGGTTGGAGGAAAGAGGTTTATGATGACAATAACTGATGATTGGTCTAGATACTCTAGAGTCTACTTTCTGAAAAATAAGTCTGAAGCATCAACTTACTTCAAAGAATATAAAGCATGGAGTGAGAAATTGCATGAAACCCCTATTAAGAGGATAAGGAGTGATAATGGGGGGGAATATACCTGTAACCAGTTTGAGGAATATCTGAGAGATGAGGGAGTGCAACACCAGAAAACTATACCATATAATCCGGAACAAAATGGGGTAGCTGAGAGGTTGAATAGAACACTAGGAGATAGTGCATGGAGTATGTTGGCAGACAAGAAAATAGGAAAGAGATTTTGGGCAGAGGCAATGAAATGTGCCAACTATATTAAAAATAGAGTCCTTACCTCAGCTGTAAAGGGAGTGACACCTTATGAGAGATGGGTTGGAAGGAAACCAGATATCTCACACCTTAAAGTATTTGGTAGCCAAGTTTACAGTCTTGACACGGATAGGAAAAACTGGAAACTAGATGCTAAGGGAAAACTTGGATACTTTGTGGGATATGATGAGGATGTTAAGGGATATAGAGTCTATGACTTAGCAAAGAAAGATATCATTCTGGTCAAACACTTAGTTGTCATGGATGAAGGGAAGTCATTTGACCCCTTCAAATATACAAAGAAGATAAGGATCAGATTTGAGTCCGAAAGTGAGGAGAACTCGGTTGTCCCCGAAAGGGACATGGGTGACACCGTGATTACAGATTCAGGGGAGATCCAAGATACAGGAGACTCACCGGAAACCTTGCATACTCCCATGGACTTCGAGGAGATAGATGAAGCGGCACAAGAACCGGTTTCCATGGACAAGGGAGCCGATGAGACAATGAGAAGAAATCCAAGACTTCCATCCATTCCAGCTTCGGAGTTTGAGGGAGGAAGGAGGAGCAGCAACGGATACAGGAAAAACAAGCTGCTCATAAGGTAACTAAGCTATCTCACCCAGATGAGCCTCAGTCTTACTTAGAGGGAGTGAATAGTCCAGAGAAAGAAAGATGGATTAGAGCCATAAATGATGAGATGGCTTCTATCATGGAAGCAAATACTTGGGATCTAGCGGATTGCCCTCCAGACAGAAAACCTATTGGATGTAAATGGGTATTTAAACTAAAACTGAACCCAGATAATACAATTGAGAGGTATAAGGCTCGATTGGAAGAGAAAGGGTTCACCCAAAAAGAGGGGATTGACTATGAGGAGACTTTTGCTCCAGTTGTTCGATTCCCATCGGTAAGGATTCTCCTCAGTCTGGCCGCAGCGGAAGACATGGAAATACACCAGATGGACATTAAGACTGCTTTTCTTAATGGTGAGTTAGAGGAAGAAATTTTTATGAGGCAACCCGAGGGGTTTGTGGAAGAAGGAGAAGAAAGCAAAGTCTGCAGGCTCATAAAGTCCTTATATGGACTGAAACAGGCTCCCCGACAGTGGAATAAGAAACTAGATGAGTTTCTCACCGATCTGGATACATCCGAATCAGCTCTGACCATTCTATCTATATGTTTGAAGATGAGAATGGTGTCATTTTTATTGCAATTTATGTGGATGATCTGCTTGTGTTAAGTAAGTCTTTGGAGAATATCAATAGGCTAAAGAAAGATCTTAGGGGCAGATTTGATATGAAGGATTTAGGGGAGGCAAAATATATTTTGGGGATCCAAATGGAGAGAGATAGGGGGAAGAAGATTATCAGACTTACTCAGAAAGAAGCAATAGGTAATATGCTTAAGAAATTCCAGATGGAAAATGCTAACAGTTGTACCACTTCCATGGACTTGAAAAAAGTAAGTGATGGGAATGTAGAAGGAGGAGTGATGATCTTAGACGATCATATGAGTCCAGAGGAGAGAGAGTTCATGAAGTCTATCCCTTATAGACAGGTCGTAGGAAGCTTAATCTATTTTATGAATTGTACCAGGCTAGACATAGCGGCGGCAGTTGGTGTACTCAGTAGGAGTCTTAATGATCCTAGGAAGAGGGATTGGGAGGCAGCCAAGAGAGTCGTGAGATATCGGGTGGGAACTAGAGAGTTATGGTTGCATTTGGGAGGGGAGCACACTGACATCACTACTTGGAGTGATGCCAGTTATGGGGACGCACCTATGAGACGATGCACTTCTGGGTATGTGTTGTATGTTGTGGAAGGTGCTTGCTGTTGGAGCAGTAAGTAACAAAAGGTGGTTGCTCAGTCCACTATGGAGGTTGAGTACATGGCCTCTTGTTCTGCCGTGAAAGAGTTGATGTGGGTCAAGTCCTTACTGCAAGAACTAGGGTATATGAAAGAGGGAGTGCATGAAGTTTTTTGTGATAATCAAGCAGCCATAGCAATTGCAGCCAATCCAAAACATCATTTTAAGGCTAAACATATGGACATAAGATTAAGTTTTGTAAGAGAAAAAATGGAGAATAAAATAGTGAATCTTGTATATAGATCTGATGAGGAAATGGTGGCTGACATGATGACAAAACCTGTGCCCTCTCCAAAATTAAAATATTGTAGGGAAAAATGTGGCTTAAAAGAAAAATTAAAATTAGACTAGTAAATAAGGGGAGTGTTGAAATAAGTAGTTTTAGTATATTTTCTAGGTCTAAATTTATTAGAAAAGAAAATGTAGGCAGCCTGCCTCTATCTCTTCTCTCTCTCTCGCCCCCATACTTGTTGTAGTCACTGAAGGAGAGAAAGAGAGAGCAATGGAGCCATGGCTGCCTCAACTCCATAGGAAGGACTAAAGAGTGGCTTAAGCCACTCTCAACAAAAGGTTGAGTCCGGTAGGACTCGAACCCCCGACCGGCAGAGCGAGGCGTAGCCGTTAGCTCTAACCAATCTGTCGTAGAAGTCTGTTAGGAGATATAAGGTTTCATTACTATTTAAACTATTCTAATGTACTAGATTCATTTAACTGGAACCCTTAACGCCACACATAGATACAGTTCTACAAAATACGAAGTACTGTACTTGTTTGAAACGGATATCGCGCATTTTGTTTCGACAGCGAAATAAATATCGCGCAAGTATTTATTACGGCCGAGATTGAATTTCGCGTCAAATCTAACGGCGCGCATCATCGCCGAAATCCCGGAATGGTCATTTTGACATTTAGTGACGTGGCATGACCTGGCGCCACGTGGGAAGACATCATTCGGTCGCGGGAATTCCGAGGAGCGTACGGACGAGTGGAAAGTGGACACGCGTCCACTTAATGGCCTTGTCGTACAGAGGCCGTACAGAAGGTACATCGGCAGTAGTACTTTCTAGTACTATACAGTTTGGTGATTGGTTCGTACGGGCAGTAGATAGGAGCTGTGAGAGGGAATTAGGAAAAACTAGGACTTGGGAAAATTTAGGTAGATAGTCCTCTCTCTCTGAGAGTTAGTATAAATTGGCATCTTTGCCACCCTATAACTAATCGGTTGGTTGGCCGTTTTCAGTGATTCTTTTTGCTACGGACTCAGGGGAGTATAGGCTGCATAGGGGTGTAGTCAAATTGTCAGTTTGCCTTCTTCGGCAGTAGTGGCCGTGGCTTAAAGTGGGTTAGTTGAATACTATCTAGAGGCTTCCTGTATTTTGTAGTCCAATGGAGGACACAGAATTGCATGAGAGGTTTGTTGCCACTCTCATTGTAATGATCTTTTGTTAAAGTAGCACTGTCCACATCTCATCAACCTGTGAAGAAAAATAGGTTCATAAAAGTTGGTTAATTATTGTTCCTCATCATGGACATGAACTGAATACAATCAAATAAACATTATCAACTCATAATCTAATAAAATTGTCAATAATATATTGGGTCAAACAAAAATTTTCCTAACTACTTTTAATTCAACATTTTGTAAAACTTGGACAGTCAAACTTTTCAACTTTAACCTGAGGGAAGTAAACATATAAAAAATAAAAACAACAACTCATCGACGTACATCGTGTCAAAATTTCTCATAAAAACATGGTAATTTTTATTTTGCATGAGAGGTACAGAAAAGGAAGGGAAAGGGAGTGAGAAAGAAAGACTTCTGACGAAAAACTATATAACTTCCGACTAAATACTGTACAACTTTGGACAAAAAAACTGTAAAATTTTCTTAACATTGTATAACAATAAAACTTTAAAACTTCAACCAAACATTGTGGACCAAAAACTTTACACCTTTCGACTAAAAGTGTATAGCTCTCGACTAAAAACTGTAAACTTTCTTCTAAAACTGTACAACTTTGTCTAAAACTGTAAAATTGTTGATTTTCGAAAGCTTTAATCCTTAGTAAATTAGTGTGATGAACAAAACATGGATCTACAAGGACACTCGTCGTCACTTAAAGCATATTACAAGTATTTTGGAGTGGCACTTACACCCACATACATATGCCACACATCAGGTGGGACAACGCAACTGCGATGCAACAACAGAACTGCGACGCAGTCAAAACAAAGCAGTTGCGACTAAGTTAAGACAACACAAATGCGATTACAATTGATATGTTCCGTACAGACAACGCAACTGCGGATATTCTAAATGATTCAGTATAGTACATAGCATTTGCGATAGATACAAAACTAGTTAGCTCAGTGGTACGTTAATGGTAGCTCAGTGGTAGCTTGACAGATTAGTGTTAGCTTGGCGGTTTGACGTACCTCTCAGGTACACTGGCATCGTCGGTACAACACAAGTATAAGACTTAGGACTCAGAACACAAAATGTATCTAGACTTCCAAGAAGTAAAACTACAAACAATTTTCGGGAAACTTTTGAGTATTTATCTTGAGTGTTGTCGGGTCAATTGTACTGAAACTTTGGGAGTTGTCATTGTTTATACTGCTCTATATTCTAATAGAGCTTTGTGAAGTTTGGATGCTTCTATAAGATTTGGTGATCACTTGTAAACAGCTGTTTGGAAGGATTCTTGATAGCTTCTGAGAGTGTATCATGTCTACTTCTACAACTACTGCTGGTCCTCCCTCTGCACCGGTGGTCGTAGAACAACAGGTTATGGGCCTGTCATCAAGAATTCCTATCTTTTCCAGGGGAAAGTATGTTTACTGGGCGTATATGGTGGAGACTCATTTTGAGAATGTTAATCTTTTGGATATTTTGGATGGTTCGCTGGATGAATCTCATCCGTCATGGTCTAATAAAATTACGCAAGCTCGTTCTATTTTGAAATTTTGTATATCTGAGAACTTAACTTTGTCTCGGATAAAATTGAAAAAATAAATTGATGCCAGGAAATCTCTTAAAAATGATTATGAAAATGCTAATGTCCATGAGGAACTTCTATTGGATGGAAATATTTGAGATTATAAGTACACTGGAGGTACAACGGCTGAATATTCTAACAAATTTTATATCCTTGTAGATGCACATGCTTGTGCAGGTGGGGTGTTTCCTCAGTTTCAACAGGCAGCATTGCTCATGAGGGGTCTCCCTCATAGTATGAAAGGAGCATCTGATACGCTTAAACAAAAAGATATAGCTAGCTGGACTTTATAGTTAGCTATCAATATTTTACTAGAGGTGGAAGCTACATCTAATATTCTCAATATTGAGCAGGTAGAGGTTTTTAATTCAGACTTAGAGAGGAAAGGACAGTTTAATCAGCAAAGAAATCAGTTTAATCAGTTCAGACAGTTTAATCAGGGTGGAAATAGACAATCCAATAATGCAAGTTTCTATTGTAGTGAGAAAGGTCATGGATACAAATTCTGTCCTAAGTTTAAAAAAGCTAAGAATACAGGTTTATATTGGCCAGCATGGCAACAAAGTTAGTTTTACAGAAAACTTAACGGGGCCTACACCTCGTGGAAATACATTGTTTTTAGCTTCTTCTTCACTCCGAACAAGACATTGACATTTTTTGAGGAGGATGAAACGGATCTATTCGCTATGGCACGAGCAATGGAGGGCGCGAATGACCTATTTTTTGAGGAAGATGAAACGGATCTATTCGCTATGGCAGGAGCAATGGAGGGCGCGAAGGACCCTGGATGGATAATGGATATAAGAGCATCAGCCCACATGTGCTGGAACAAAGCCATCTTCAAAAATTTGAAAACAACGCCGGAGAAAAATATTTATTATGCTTCTGGAATGAGTGTTCAGACTCGTCCTGTGGGTGATGTGTCTTTGCTAGTTGATGTAGAGGGCAAGGCAACTGAAAGGACTCTTCACAATGTCTTATTTGTGCCTGATTTTAAGAAAGTTATGTTTTCAACGTCTTTGGTAGAGAGTAAAGGCTTTGAGGTTAATTTGAAAAATAGTAGGCAGATTGCTAACAAAAATTGAAAGGTTGCGGTTACAGGTACTAGAGATAATAGCAAGATGTACCGCAAGGATATGGCTAATACGAAGAAAAATGATGTTGTGTACTCCGGTGTTTTGTATTCAGATGAGTTGTGGCATAAACTATTAGGCAATGTAAACTATGATAGTTTGAGAAAAATGGTACTTGTTGGAAAAATAGAGGGTGTATCCCTCACAGGTCAGCCGATCAACATGTGACGGCTGCGCTTTAGGCAAAATCCACAAATTGCAATTTCCTAAAGAGTTTGAGACTTGGTCATCAAAACTCTTACAACACATTCATTAGATGTTTTTGCACCTGCAAAGAATCCATCTGCCGAGGGATGAAATATATGGTCACCTTCAGAGATGATTTCTCCACGTTCACAAAGGTTTATTTCATGAAAGAAAATAGCGAAGTGTTTGGTCACTTCAAACAGTATAAGGCGTTGGTTGAAAAACTTCATAATTTACCTATTTTGGAGCTCAGAATCGGACAATGGTGTTGGATGTACATCAAACGAATTTGAATCTTTTTTACTTGAGGAAGGTATAAGTCTACTGATGACTAATCCATATTCACCAGAACAAAATGGGGTGTCGGAGAGGTTAAATAGAACTCTCAAGGAGAGCTCTAAGTCGATGCTCACATATAAAAATGTGGATCCGAAATTCTGGGTTGAGGCCCTAAATTGTGCAGTTTTTATTAGGAATAAAATACGATCAAGATCGATAGAGACTACTCCTTACGAGATCTCGATAGGTAGTAAACCCGATGTTAGCCATTTTAAAGTCTTTGGTAGTTAGTGCTTTATCTTGGATACGTCTAATACTAGATGGAAAATGGAACCAAAGGGGTTACCTGGTATTTTGTTAGGATATGATTATCACTCAAAAGGTTATAGGGTCTTTGTGTTTGAGAAGCATTAAATAGTTGTAGCAAGAAACATCATTTTCAAAGATGAAGTAGACTCGATAGATTTATTTCAAATGACATAAGAACAAAAAGAACAAAAGGTACAAGAGTATGTCATTTTCGATTGCATGCAAGAAATTGTCTCGCGGATACCAAATTCTCAGGTGATGGCTCAAGAGTCTGGTATTCTCCAAGTTCCTCAACAAGTTCAGTTCCACTCGGACCTACAACGGTCAATGCCCACGGATCGCAATCAGTGCAATCAGCGCAATGCGCGGCATCCGTCGATCTCAACTTTAGAATTTCCGGGGGGAAGAAGATCCAGCAGCCGCGTACAAGCAAGCTCTCACTTTGCCTACTCGGCAGCCTTAAGGGAGCCTCTGACCATCCGAGAGGCCTTCTCATCACTGGAGCCGAATCACTAGATCGAGGCATCAAACGAGGAAATGAAGTCCATCATGGAGGCTCAAACATGGGAGTTTGTGGACCTTCCTCCGGAGCGAAAAGCGATTGGCAACAAATGGGTATTTAAAGTGAATTTAAATTCGGATAACACCATTGATCAATACAAGGCCAGACTTGTGGTAAAGGGGTATAATCAAAATGAAGGCATTGATTATGAAGAAACATTTTCTCCGGTTGTACGATTTCCGACACTTAGGATTTTGCTGTCCTTAGCTGCTATAGAAGATATGGAAGTATATCACATGGATATAAAGACAACATTTTTGCATGGAGAACTAGAGGAGACCATTTACATCAAGCAGCCCGAAATGTATGCAGAACCAAGAAAAGAGCACTTAGTATACAAATTGCTAAAATCTTTGTACGACCTAAAACATGCCCCTAGACAAAGGAATTTGAAGCTTGATGAATTCTTAACTAGCCTAGGATTTCAAAGGATAAGTTTTGCTCACTATGGCTATGTTCTAAAGGGTGAGGACGGGATAGTGTATATAGCGTTGTATGTAGATGATTTAGTATTAATTAGCAAATCAATGGCTGAAATTAATAGAATCAAAACTAGTCTAAATTCACGGTTCGAGATGAAAGACCTCGGTGAGGCAAAATATATTTTGGGTATCTAGGCAGAGAGGGACAGAAATTAGAAAGTAATAAAGTTGACTCAAAAAGAGGCTATTGGAAACATGTTAGATGAGAACGGAATGCGGGGGGCAAAAGGATGTCTAACTCCATTGGAGTTTCCGCAGAATTAGAGGGAGAAGAGACAAAACCGGGTGTCATTATTAGTGAGTATTTAGAGTCAGGGGAGAATGATTCGATGACACTGATACCTTACAGATAGATAGTGGAAAGCTTAATATATTTCATGTATTTTACCCATCCTGACATTGCTGCAGCAGTTGGGGTAGTGAGCAGAAGTCTAAAGAATCCGCGAAAATCTGATTTTGATGCAGCAAGGAGAGTCGTAAGATATTTGGCAGGAACCAAAGACATCAAACTCACAATAGACGGAGGAGAAGTAAAACTGCAAACGTGGAGTGATACAACCTATGGTGACATGCCATGCCTGAAATCCACCATGGGATTCATTTTACAAATTGGGAACGGGACTTGCTGCTAGAGCAGCAAACTTCAAAAGGTCACAGCACAGTCGACAATAGAGTCAGAATATATGGCGGCAAGCTCGGCCCTTAAAGAACTCTTATAGGTAAAATCCATGTTACAAGAACTAGGATACATGCAGATTGGTCCACAGATGATCTGGTGTGATATCCAAGCTGCTATTGCCATTGCCTCTAACCCAAGTCATCACTTCAAGAGTATGCACATGGATGTAAGATTACACTTTGTAAGAAAAAAAGTATTCTCTAGGGTGATTAAATTATGTTATCCTTGACCCAATGATTGTTGATATGCACTAAAGCTCTTCCTCCTCCCAAGTCAAGTATTGTAGGATCCAGTAGAGGATTGCAATAGCAGTTGCTGACTGCATACCATGTGCATGAATTACATTAAGGTAAGTGGGTTGGTGATGTAAAATCCTAGATTTAGGAGGTATTTTCTAGGTCTTAATTGATTAAAATAAAGGAAATGAAAGCGTAGGCAACCTGCCTCCACCTTCTCTCTCTAGCCCCCATACTTGTTGTAAAAACTGAAGGAGAGAGAGGGCGGTGGAGCCATGGCTGCCTCAGCTCCATAGGCAAGACTAAAGAGTGACCTAAGTCACTCTCAACAAAAGGTTGAGTCCCGCAAGACTCGAACCTCTGACCAGCAAAGCGAGGCGTAGCCGTCAGCTTTTACCTGCTATTGTAGTAGTCCGTTAGGATACATAGGGTTTGATAACTAATTAAACATTACTAAGATCATCATTTGATTAACGGAATAAAAAATAAAGGACATAGAAGCTAGTTTGAATTTGGTGCGCACGAAACAAATGTATCGCACATTTGTTCTTGAACGGCGAGCAATTAAAGTCGGTTAAGATCCGACGGCCCACATCATCGTCGAGATCCCGAAATGACCGCTTTGGCGGCTTTTGGACGTGACATGACCTGGGGACACTGGCTCTAAGTCCTAAGTCTTATACTTTCGGTGTTTTATCGCCGATACAAGTGTACCTGAGAGGTACGTCCAAAATCAACCCACATACTCAAAACTACATGTTCGTAATCGTGCCAACCCAATCTATCATCGTACAGTCAATATTACTCATAATCTATATTAAGTGATTGTACAAATACTTGTAGGCTAAGTCACTTGTGATTCTCTTATAAATCTTGTCCGTTGACATGATTCATATCAATCGCAGCTGTGTTGTCCCGTATTGGATCACAATCACATCAACCGGGGTGCGGTGTCCCGCACCCAATCATATCCAAGATAGCAGCAGCTGCGTTGTCTGTGTGGATCATATCCAAAGTAACCGCAGCTTCGTTTGTTTTGTCTGTGTCGCAGCTTCGCTGCTGCGCTGCTCTGTCTGCTGCTGTTTTTGGAAAGCTTTAAGTCTCAACAAATTTATAGGACCGCGGAAAAAATATATCTATAAGGACACGCGTCGTCACTAGAATCACAATGCAGGTTTTTGAATGGTGCCGACAACGCAGCTGCGATGCAGATGGAACAAGCGCAACTGCGGTTTTTTTTGATATGGTTAGTACGGACAAACGCAGCCTGTGACGCAACGGGTCAAACGCAACTGCCGATATTTTGGTACATGACAACGCAATTGCTACGCAACAGGACAAATGCAACTGCGGCTAACTTTTGTATGTGATAACGCAGCTGCTACGAAGTTGCGGATATTTGAATATAATCAGGAATTGGACTGCGCTACTACGGTTGATCTGAATCAAGTCAATTGACGAGATTCACTTAGCCACGCGACAAGAATTTGATCAAATCACCTGTATAGGATTCTATGTCATATTGAGTGTACAATGATAGATTAGTTCTTAGCGTAAGTAGGTGCACTTAGACCTTAGAGGCAGTTTAGTTCTTTTGGATGTATCGTTTTGGAACACTTGTATCGGCGGTACAGCACTATGTAGTTGGACAACTGAGTGAAGAGTATAAGACTTAGGACGTAGAACATTTTAAGTATCCAGACTGTGTAATCTGCAAACTGTTTTTGGGTAACTTCTGAGTTGCATATGTTGGTGTATGTTGGATCAATTGAGCTGAAACTTTGGGAGTTGTCAGTCTTTGTGATATTCTATACTATGGTATAGTTTGAAACAGTTTGGTTCATTGTATCAGATTTGGTGAGCTGTAGAAAACAGTTGCTTAAAAGGATTCTTGATTAGTTTTTGTAAGTGAGATCATGTCTACTTCCACTACTACTGCTAATGCTCCACCTGCTCCAGTGGTTGTAGAACAACACACAAGGGTGCAGTCATATTGTTTATTTGCCCGTTTGGGTAGCAGCAGTTTTAGTTGAAAGTGGGTTAGTCAAAAGCTATCTAGAGGCTTCCTTAACTTTGCAGTCCAATGGTGGACACCGAATTGTAGGTTATGGGCCCACCCTCTAGGGTGCCTATCTTTAACGAATATGGGTTCATTTATTGGGAAGTCGTGATGACAGGGGCATTGTGTGAAAAACGATACTGCGGTATAGTCAGTGGACAAGTGAAACGTCCATCTCAGGGAACTCCACCAGGGTGTGGTGGAGTGACGTTTTCTGCACCAGCATCTCCTCCAACGGAGTAGGCAGACGATGGTGACAGGAGTGTGTCCGAAAAAGGGGAAAGGAAAGAAGACACCTCTTACTCCCATTGTCATGGCACCCTGAGCGCTGGCCGTATAGACAAAGGAAAACTACATTCAGATTTGGGATTACACCAACATGAATGCCATGCATTTCACTCTGAGGCACCTCACTCAAGCACTGGCTACCTCTCATCTTCACCTCTTGAAGGCCGAAGAGTTGTGGATGACTTTAGTGGAGATCTATTGAGCTGGTACCATTTAGGAGCTTCAGCTGGTTGAACAAAGGCTGGGGAGTAAGACTTACAAAGGAGGGAAGATGTTAGACTACTGTAATGATCTCTCTTGTCTATGTATGGAGATGGAAAGTGGATGAGTCCTCTAAGGAGGAGGATGGGGAGCTTCTTCTCTACGAGAATCTGGAGGAGAAGGAGATCCCTTGGAAACAGAAGTGTGCTCTTGGAGCCATTCGGGAACCTCCACGGATGGATGGATCATCGACACAGGTGCATCCATGCATATGTGTCGTGACAGGCACCTCTTCACTAAGTTAAGATAGATCCCTACTGTAGAAATAGAATATGGGGATGGGAGAGTAGATACTACAGATTTAGTGGGCTCAGTAGATGTGAAAGTTTTAGTTGAGGGTAAGACTTCTATACTCACCTTCTCAGATGTGCTCTACATTCCACAGCTGAGTAAAAATCTTGTGTCTACCTTTGTACTAGATGAAAAGGATTTTGATACCTTCACTTAAAAAGGAGTCTTTACAGCTAAGTATGGAGATAAGCTCTACTTCACAGCACAAAAAGGTAGCCAAGGAATGTTTAGGCTTAACCTGAGTAATGAAAAGAAGAGTGTTTATTATGGTGGTGTCCTGAGCTTGATGATCTGGCATAAAGCGGTTAGGGCATGTGCATTTTGATAGGTTGAGGGAAATGAAGAAGCTTGGTGTAGTAGAATGCATTCAGTTTGGGGATAATGAAATGATAGATAATTGTAGTGGCTGTGCCCAAGGTAAGGCTCACAAACTCCCCTTTCCCAAAACTGCCACGTATAGATGTGATAAAGAACTAGATCTGGTCCACACAGATATCTGGGGACCAGCAAGAGTACCTTCGGTTGGGGGAAAGAGGTATATGCTGACAATTACTGATGAATCGTCCAAATATTCTAGAGTCTATTTCCTAAAAACAAAGTCTGACACACTAAAGTACTTCAAAGAATACAAAGCCTGGAGTGAAAAATTGCAAGGAACCCCTATTAAGCGAATAAGGAGTGATAATGGGGGAGAGTAAACCTCTATCTATTTTGAGGAATACTTGAGAGATGAGGGAGTTAAGCATCAAAAAATTGTACCAAATAATCCAGAACATAATGGTGTAGCTGAGAGGTTAAACTAGACTTTAGGAGATAGTGTGTATAGTATGCTGGCTGATAAGAAAATAGTAAGAAGATTTTAGGCAGAGGCCATAAACTGTGCTAACTACATTAAGAAAAGAGTTCTCACTACAACCATTAAAGGAATGGCACCTTATGAGTGAAGGGTTGGAAGGAAACCAGATATTTCTCACTTGAAAGTATTCGGTAGTCAAGTATATAGTCTTGACACAAATAAGAAAAACTAGAAACTAGATGCTAAAGGGAAACCGAGATATATTGTGGGATATGATGAGGATGTCAAGGGATATAGAGTCTATGACTTAGCTAAACAAGGTATCACTCGGGTAAAGCATCTAGTTGTCATGGATGAAGGAAAGTCATTTGATCCTTTCAAATACACTAAGAAGATAAGAATCAATTTTGAGTCCGAGAGTGAGAAGGACTTAGATCTTCCCAGAAGGGACACAAGTGAAAACGTGATTGCAGATTTAGGGGAGATCCAAAATTGGGGAGATACACCAGGATCACCTCTTATCTCTATACACTCCAAAGAGACAGAGGAGGAGGGGTCGAAACCGACTCCCATGGATAGGGGAGCCGATTAGACAGCAAGGAGGAACCCGAGACTTCCCTCCATTCTAGCTTCGGAATTTGAGGGAGGACAAAGGAGCAGCAAAAGGCTACAAGAAAAACATGTTGCTCATAAGGTAACAAAGCTATCTCACCCAGATGAGCCTCAGTCATACTCGGAGGCAATGGACAGTCCAAAGAATGACCAATGTGTCAGAGCCATAAATGATGAGATGGCTTCCATCATGGAAGCTAATACTTGGGAGCTGGTGGACTGTCCTCCAGACAGAAAACCAATCAGGTGCAAATAGGTATTTAAACTGAAATTGAACCACCATTGAGAGATATAAGGCTCGGTTGGTAGCAAAGGGGTTCACCCAAAAAGAGGGGATAGATTATGAGGAGACTTTTGCTCTGGTGGTTGGGTTCCCATGTGTAAGGATTCTCCTTAGTCTAGCAGCAGCGAAACACATGGAAATACACCAGATGTATATCAAGACCCCTTTCCTCAACGGTGAACTAGAGGAAGAAATTATCATGCGACAACCAAAGGGATTTATAGAGGAAGGATAAGAGAGCAAAGTTTGCAGGCTCATAAAGTCCTTATATGGACTGAAACAGACTCCCTAACAATGGAACAAGAAACTAGATGAGTTTCTCACCGGTCTGGGATATATTCGGATCAGTTTGACCATTCTATTTATATGTTTGAGGATGAGAATAGTGTGATTTTTATTTCAATTTATGTAGATGATTTGCTGGTGTGAAGTAAATCTATGGAAAATATCAATAAGTTAAAGAAAGATCTTAGAAGCAGATTTTGACATGAAGGATTTAGGGGAGGCTAAAAATATTTTGGGAATTCAATGGGAGGGAGGACCACCCATGCCTGCCGGAAGCCGCCCGCCCAGCAGGCCCCAGCCCCGCTTGGCCCACCTGCAGCCTGCAACCCTGCACCGCCATCCCAGCACTCCCTGCTCCGCAAAAAGCCACTTGCTCATCCCACCACAACCATGGCTGCAAAACCTTCCCCAGCCCCAAAGCCCTGCCCCACCGTAGCCAGGCCATAAAACTTTGAGAAATGCTGCTTACGGGTATGTGTTATATGTG
This sequence comes from Zygnema cylindricum, assembly GCA_037447655.1. Taxonomy (NCBI): domain Eukaryota; kingdom Viridiplantae; phylum Streptophyta; class Zygnematophyceae; order Zygnematales; family Zygnemataceae; genus Zygnema; species Zygnema cylindricum. The sequence goes on along the minus strand of JBBHKE010002158.1, from coordinate 4,992 downwards.
GGAGAAAAGAGAGCATTTGTTGGGTAGCGACAGCAAAAGGTGGTCTTCGGTCCACTATGGGTAGTATATGGCCCTCGTTTCTGTTGAAAAACTAGTCGTACTTTTATCAGGAAAAAAGAAGGGGTGCATGAAGTGTTTTGTGATAATCAGGCTAAAATTGCAATTGCAGCCAATCCAAAACATCATTTTAAGGCTAAGCACATGGATATAAGATTGAGTTTTGTAAGGGAAAAGGTTGAAAAAAAAATTGTGAATCTTGTGTATAGAGGTGATGGGGAAATGGTAGCTGATATGATGACAAAAACTCTGCCCTCTCCCAAGTTAAAATACTGCAGAGAAAAGTGTGCGCTAAAAGAGAAACTAAAATTAGACTAGAAAATAAGAGGAGTGTTGAAATCACCAGATTTAGGGGAGGTATTTTCTAGGTCTTAATTGATTAAAATAGCTAAAAGAAAAGTGTGGGCAGCCTGCCTCCACCTTCTCTCTCTAGCCCCCATACTTGTTGTAGTCACTGAAGAAAAAAGAGGGCGATGGAGGCATGGCTACTTGAGCTCTATAGGCAAGACTAAAGAATGACCCAAGTCACTCAGAATAAAAGGTTGAGTCTCGCACGACTCGAACCTCCGACCGACAAAGCGAGGCGTAGCCGTCAGCTCTTACTAGTCTGTCGTAGTAGTCCGTTAGGATACATAAGGTTTTATAAATAATTAAACATTACTATGATCATCAATCCGATTAACGGAATAACAAATTGAGGACATAGAAGCTAGTTGGAATTTTGTGCGAACGAAAAAAATATACTGGACATTTGATTTTGAATGGCGAGCAATTTAAGTCGGTTTAGATCCAACGGCCCACATCATCGTCGAGATCCCGAAATAACCGCTTTGGCGGTTTTTGGAGGTGACATGACCAAGCGACACCTGGCAATATGTCATTGGGAAGCGCGAATCTCAAGGAGCGTGAGGACAAGTCTAGAGGAGATAGGCGTCCACTCCATGGCCTTGTCGTACACAAGCCCTACAGAAATGTACATCGGTCAGAGTACCTTTCTGTACTGTACAGTCTTGTGATTGGTTCATCCATCAGTAGATAGGGGTTGTGAGAGGAGTTTAGGACTTAGAGGATTGAGGAGGTAGCCGCCTCTCTCCCGATAAGCTTGAATACATATTGGCATCTTTGCCACTTTGATAGTTAATCGCCTGGCTGGGCGTTTTCAGTGATTCTTTTTGTTGTGGACTCAAGGGAGTCCACACTACACAGGGTTGCAGTCAGATTGTCTATTTGCCCGCTTAGGTAGCAACGGTTCTTGTTGAAAGTGTGTTAGTCAAAAGTTATCTAGAGGCTTCTTGAGTTTTGCGGTCCAATAGGGGACACAAATTTGCACTAGTTGATTTTTTGCGCTACTATGGTGCAATGCTGCACTAAGTATGACATCGCAGCTGCGTGGCTTTGACATTGCAGCTGCGCTGATACACTGAGTCTAAAGATTTAGGGGAGTGTTGATTTTGGAAAGCTTTAATTTTCAGTAAATTAGTGTGATGAACAGAACATGGATCTAGAAGGACACTCGTCGTCACTTAAAGCATATTATAGGTATTTTGGAGTGGCACTTACACCCACATACGTATGTCACACATCAGGTGGGACAACGCAACTGCGATGCAGCAACGCAGCTGCGACGCAGTCAAAACAACGCAGTTGCGACTATGTTAAGACAACGCAAATGCGATTTCATTTGATATGTTCCGTACAAACAGCACATCTGCGGATAATCTAAATGATTAAGTATAGTACAGAGGATTTGCGATAGATACGATTCTAGTTAGCTTAGTGGTATCTTAATGGTAGCTCAGTGGTAGCTAAACAGATTAGTGTTAGCTTGGCGGTTTGACGTACCTCTCAGATACACTGGCATCGTTGGTACAACAAAAGTATTAAGAGCTTAGCCACCTTGTCCTTATAGTTCCAATTTTCATATTCTGACCCTTCGATCTGACTCCAAGTCACCATTGCTGGTGGTGCTGCTCTAGTATTGTCCTTGAGAATAAAGTCTCTCGATAAGCAACTCCTCCATTTTCTCCTTCGATGATTATTTCCTCCCCTTTCTCGTCAATATTCGTGATGGTGGCTGATGTTTTAACAGCTGTTGTGACGGAGTTGCCAGGAAAACGTGTTCCTCCAAACCCAGATGGAGGTGGGCATAAAATTTGCCTGGACACTATGCCCCATAGGTGATTCTCAAAAAGTTCTCCCTCCATCATTATTTCCCAAAAAAGAAAGTCTGATCCATTAAATATGGGCACTTTAGAGGGTGGGCCCATAACCTCAAATTTTGTGGTCTCCATTATCCAACAGAATGAGCAACCTATGCAGAGCCTCTAAGATAATATTTTCCCTTTCCACTTTCTCAATGAATAGGTGCCGCCCAGGCACACAAAAACTCTGACCACCCTCACCTCAGTGAGGACAAGACTCCCCTGTGTCAAACGAAAAAAAAATCACTGAATTTGCTCCCTTGGGGAGTAAGTTATGGCTGGCTAAAATGGCCTATAAATACAAAAGGTCACTCGGAGAGAGGCGCCTCAAATACGCTAAGGCTTTTAACTCCTACTCATAACTACCTACTTCTCTACCCAAGGCCAATCAAAGGAGATTATAGTAGAAGAAGGTACAGTGGCCGATTGTACTCCTTGTATGGCCATTGTACAACATGGCCTTCTAGTTGACAATTGTCAGCTTGGGAGCCATCGTTCCTCCTCCCATCCTTTTCAACGTCGAATGATGTGGCACCACGTAGCACAGCGCGCCGCTATGTCTAAAAGCCGCCAAAGATTCATTCGAGTTTGGCGAGGGCGACGATGTCTGTCAGATAATGTATTTTACAAGGTTAGATTCTGTTGATATTGGAAAGCTTTAATCCTCAGTAAATAAGGTTAAAAAACAAAACATTGTAGAATCCTCAGTAAATAAGGTTAAAAAACAAAACATTGATCTACAGTGACACTCGTCGTCACTTAAAGCATATTACACAAATTTTGGAGTGGCACTTACACCCACATACGTATGTCACACATCAGGTGGGACAACGCAACTGCGATGCAGCAACGCAGCTGCGACGCAGTCAAAACAACGCAGTTGCGACTATGTTAAGACAACGCAAATGCGATTTCATTTGATATGTTCCGTACAAACAGCACATCTGCGGATAATCTAAATGATTAAGTATAGTACAGAGGATTTGCGATAGATACGATTCTAGTTAGCTTAGTGGTATCTTAATGGTAGCTCAGTGGTAGCTAAACAGATTAGTGTTAGCTTGGCGGTTTGACGTACCTCTCAGATACACTGGCATCGTTGGTACAACAAAAGTATAAGACTTAGGACTCAGAACACAAAATGTATCTAGTCTTCCAAGTAGTAAAACTGCAAACAGTTTTTGGGAAACTTCTGAGTATTTATCTTGAGTGTTGTCAAGTCAATTGTAGTGAAACTTTGGGAGTTGTCATTTTTTATACTGCTCCATATTCTGATAGAGCTTTGTGAAGTTTGGATGCTTGTATAAGATTTGGTGAGCACTTGTAAACAATTGTTTAGTAGAATTCTTGATAGCTTCTAAGAGTGTATCATGTCTACTTCTACTAATACTGTTGCTCCTCCACCTCCACCGGTGGTCATAGAAAAACAAAAACTATGACTAAAAATTGTACAACTTGGATAAAAAACTGAACAAATTCAGCAAAAAACAATAGAACTTTGACAGAAAAACTCTAAAGCTTTGACTAAAAACTGTACAATGTTGACTTAAAACTGTACAATGTCGACTAAACACTGTTTGACTAAAACATGTACAACTTGGACGAAACACTGTACAATTACAACAACTTTTAAACTTCGACAAAATATTGTTAAACTTCGACAAAAAATTGTTAAAATTGGACTAAAAACTGTACAACTTGGACTAAAAAGTGTACAACTAAGACTAAAAACTGTACAACTTGGACTAAACTAAAAACTGTAGAACTTGGACTAAAAAATGTAGAATTTGGACAAAAAACTATACAACTTGGACAAAAAACTGTACAACTTGGACAAAAAACTGTATAACTTGAACTAAAAACTGTACAACTTGGACTAAAAACTGTACCACATGGACTAAAAACTGTACAACTTAGACTAAAAATTGTACAACATGGACTAAAAATTGTACAACATGGACTAAAAACTATACAACATGGACTAAAAACTGTACAGCTTCGAACAAAAACTGTACAACTTGAAATAAAAACTGTGCAACTTTGACAACACATGTACAACTTTGACCAAACAATGTACAACTTTGACTAAAAACCGTACAACTTCATCAAAAAATTTTACAACTTAAACTACAACTTTGAATATTAACCAAAAACAGTATTGAAAACATAAACTTTTAAAACTTTTTGAAAACATAAATTTTCAGCTGATCTATAAAAACTGTACAACTTCAACTAAAAGTGTACAACTTCAACTACAACTGTTGAATATTATCTAAAAACCGTATAAAAACTTTGAGAAACATAAATTCCCAGCTGACCTTTGGTTGCCATTTTGTTTTCCATGTGTTTTGTTCCGCCCAAAATTTCATCTATATATATATATATATATATACATCTAAATTTCCAAATTTCCATATTTCCTTTCCTCAAAATAAAGTGGATGATTGAGTGGAAAAACGGAAATTGGGAAAATTTGGAAGGGAAAGTAAAAAAAGAAGTCCCTCCGATGCTCCCATATACCGAAAAGATGTCCAAAAAAAGTAACATGGCGGATAGAGGTAGAAATTGAATGTTGAGGGATCTTCAAAGATGAAACTTTAGGTACAAAAACACTCAACAGAGGCATCCAAAATGCCGAAAAAAAAAGAGAGACAAAATTGGAATGAAGAATAGAGAGAAAAAAAAAATGGAGGAGAGATTTTCGAATAATGAACTTAGGTTGCTCCAACAAGCC